>CM040394.1:114110069-114287569 GCA_022702515.1 Ilyophis sp. 1 JC-2022 | reverse complement strand
ATATTAGCATTTTACAGATACAACAAAAATATTAACAAAAACATTCAATTGTCTGATATGTACGGAAATAGGACAGCACACGATGAGACCAGTGAGCAAATTTCTCAATGCAGGCATTAAATATTAAATATTGACAAATAATTACAGATTAAGTGTCAGACAAAATAGCAGACATTGCTATTTTAAGTTACCGATAACAATAACCATGCCGTCTTTGATCATGAAAATCCAGTTCTGAAAAAAATAAAAATGCCGATACTCTTAAAAGTAGTAATAGAGGTATTCCAGAGTTAGGATGTTCTCTCTAAAGTAAAAAGATATGACCAAGAAGCAAGCGGTCTTCACACACCTGGCCCTACGTGTGTCACCGTGTTCAAAACACGGCAGGGAAACACTGCATATATACAAGTATTTACTGAAGGGGAGGAACTTTAAATATGGGGCACCCCTCCAGTCAGGACATGCCCACATACCACTCAGGAGGGCTGATATGTGCATGAGTATATATGTATATGATATGTGAACACATACCACTCAGGAGGGCTGATATGTGCATGAGTATATATGTATATGATATGATGTGTACACATACGTGTGCACATGACTACTGATATAACTTTACTGTGATTTTCAATGGAACACAAACTAATAAAGGGCTAAACTCTTATCTCATAGGCTGAGATAGCACACGACTCACAGACGACTACACAACCCCTCTAAGAATCCATGTCCAGTGGATGCAATTCTACTTTAATTTCCACGAATCACCCCCCCAAAAAAAATTAAAAAATGAACAAACAGTTCTGACCATTATAATAGTGATTTTATAACTGAGTTATTTTCTGTTTCTGTGAAGCACTTTGGGCTGCATATTTGGTATTTGTTCAATGTTTTGTTTAACACTTTAAAAATGAAAACAATTTGTAATAATAATAATAATGATACTTGTCATTGAAACCTGGCTTTGAAGACTCGTGACGGATGAAATATGTGTTGGGAAAGACCACAGCAGACCCACATATCAGCTGTGATCAGTGCTGATATCCATCCAGAGCATGAATAGCATGTAGCCTGTACACTATGACCGTGACAACCATCTCAGAGAACACACTGTCCTAGCTAGGCTTCACTTCAGTCAAATACCACATCCCAAACACGTTTATGCGTTCAGTGCTTTACGCTCTTCCCTCAAATATCACATCCCAAACACGTTTATGCTTTCAGTGCTTTACGCTCTTCCCTCAAATACCACATCCCAAACACGTTTATGCGTTCAGTGCTTTACGCTCTTCCCTCAAATACCACATCCCAAACACGTTTATGCTTTCAGTGCTTTACGCTCATCCCTCTAATACTTTATGCGTTCAGTGCTTTACGCTCGTCCCTCAAATACATCCCAAACACGTTTATGCTTTCAGTGCTTTACGCTCTTCCCTCAAATACCACATCCCAAACACGTTTATGCGTTCAGTGCTTTACGCTCTTCCCTCAAATACCACATCCCAAACACGTTTATGCTTTCAGTGCTTTACGCTCATCCCTCTAATACCACATCCCAAACACGTTTATGCGTTCAGTGCTTTACGCTCGTCCCTCAAATACCACATCCCAAACACGTTTATGCGTTCAGTGCTTTACGCTCGTCCCTCAAATACCACATCCCAAACACGTTTATGCTTTCAGTGCTTTACGCTCTTCCCTCAAATATCACATCCCAAACACGTTTATGCTTTCAGTGCTTTACGCTCTTCCCTCAAATATCACATCCCAAACACGTTTATGCTTTCAGTGCTTTACGCTCTTCCCTCAAATACCACATCCCAAACACGTTTATGCGTTCAGTGCTTTACGCTCTTCCCTCAAATACCACATCCCAAACACGTTTATGCTTTCAGTGCTTTACGCTCATCCCTCTAATACCACATCCCAAACACGTTTATGCGTTCAGTGCTTTACGCTCGTCCCTCAAATACCACATCCCAAACACGTTTATGCGTTCAGTGCTTTACGCTCGTCCCTCAAATACCACATCCCAAACACGTTTATGCGTTCAGTGCTTTACGCTCGACCCTCAAATACCACATCCCAAACACGTTTATGCGTTCAGTGCTTTACGCTCGTCCCTCAAATACCACATCCCAAACACGTTTACGCGTTCAGTGCTTTACGCTCGTCCCTCAAATACCACATCCCAAACACGTTTATGCGTTCAGTGCTTTACGCTCGACCCTCAAATACCACATCCCAAACACGTTTATGCGTTCAGTGCTTTACGCTCGTCCCTCAAATACCACATCCCAAACACGTTTATGCGTTCAGTGCTTTACGCTCGTCCCTCAAATACCACATCCCAAACACGTTTACGCGTTCAGTGCTTTACGCTCGTCCCTCAAATACCACATCCCAAACACGTTTATGCGTTCAGTGCTTTACGCTCGACCCTCAAATACCACATCCCAAACACGTTTATGCGTTCAGTGCTTTACGCTCGTCCCTCAAATACCACATCCCAAACACGTTTACGCGTTCAGTGCTTTACGCTCGTCCCTCAAATACCACATCCCAAACACGTTTATGCGTTCAGTGCTTTACGCTCGTCCCTCAAATACCACATCCCAAACACGTTTACGCGTTCAGTGCTTTACGCTCGTCCCTCAAATACCACATCCCAAACACGTTTACGCGTTCAGTGCTTTACGCTCGTCCCTCTATTACGGCATTCCCGTACGCTGCATCACAAAAAATTCACGTTCAGCATTCGTCATTTTCATGCCAAGCCACACGCAGATGAAATATGCCCTTTGTGTACAATACCCATTTACTCAGTCAGAAGCAGTTTGGGATGCAATCCAAATATTTCAATTTAAAGCCACCCTGCACATAAGCATCAAAGCATGTCGGCTATTTACGGTGTTAAACGATATACAAGAATGCAAAAGATATACGAAAGCATTCAGCCTTACTTAACGGGCTTTAAAAGAACGAGTCAACATCAAGACTTGTGTTCAGACTCACAAAACTCCCTGATGGGTGAAGAGCTGGCACAAGCGAGGATAGTCTATCTGCATCTGGGATTTCCACAGTGGGAACGCCACGCGACTCTTCCACAGTGGGAACGCCACGCGACTCTTCCACAGTGGGAACGCCACGCGACTCTTCCACAGTGGGAACGCCACGCGACTCTTCCACAGTGGGAACGCCACGCGACTCTTCCACAGTGGGAACGCCACGCGACTCTTCCACAGTGGGAACGCCACGCGACTCTTCCACAGTGGGAACGCCACGCGACTCTTCCACAGTGGGAACGCCACGCGACTCTTCCACAGTGGGAACGCCACGCGACTCTTCCACAGTGGGAACGCCACGCGACTCTTCCACAACAATGCCAATCAGGCTGAACTTAGTTAATGAAATGGAATATGTTGTCCAAGGTATCATTCCTGATTATCCCACAAATACTCAACTGGGCTTAGATCTGATGACCAAGAGGACTGACATATGGAGCTCCTCAAACCACGAGATGACCGTCTCTGTTCACTAGAGCAATTTCAACCTAAAAAACAGCCCTCTCTCAAGGGGAAAAATGCTTTATACTGTGGGGTGAAGATCACCCCACACTATTGCATAATGACTGCCATCAACATTGCCTTTTACATGTATAAATACACTCAAACCACACTGGGATATTGAAGCCCACACCTTTACAAAACCAGAATTGGAATCATCTCACCAATAGCATGCTATCAAGAGTTTTGAGCTAGTTTTTTTACTATTATTATTTTATCTGTGCAAACATAAATCTATAAAGATGAAAAACAAGAAATGTATGTATGCATGTGCACCATTGCGCAAGATCATTGCGATCTACACATTTCTCATCAAATTGGCCAGGTTTCATCTACCATTTAAACCAAAATGATCCTTGATTTTTTGGAGTTCTTCTACACGTCTGAGAACAGCGCTTGAGCGTTGCAATTACTATTTATATATGGTGCATTTACATTTTGAGGGTTGATTAATAGTCCATAGGCCAAGCACAGTAACCACTACACCCCATGTGCTTAATGCACTTGTCTCTGCTGTCGCGTTGCAGAGAGAACTTAAATCCGCCTCCACCAGCACCTTCAACTGTAAAAACTCCTTCCAAGTACAAGATGAAAGTGATAAAACTGGTTTCGAGCTCTCCCACAGGAATGCAACGGAGTGACATACTGCTAAATGACAGTAATGCACTGCCATTCATAAAGGGCTGTCACTAGTGGCCCGGGTTTTTGCCTGTACCTCTTCCTGAAGAGTTTCATTAGTGTGGTACAGCTGTTCCAGAATAAATAGAGGAATCAACAAGTGCTCTAGAATGCGCAAAGCTCTGTCTATACTCAGGTTTTGTTCCCCCAATTACAAATGAAACCTGAAAAACTATAATTTAAACTGCTTTTTCAATCAGTAGGCCCATTTCAGAGACTTCATGGTCATAATACACTATCAGAGAGCTCTTAACAGGATACTTTTGTTTAATCAGCCAACATGTTGAAGCCTTACAGTGTACATTTGAAATCTTAATAGAATTGGTAAAAACGTTATATCGTTTTCCAACTAAATTAACCTGAGCTTTGTATTGACATGTGCAAACTGACACAGATGTTGACTTGCCACATGAGAAAAAAAAGCTTTTAAAAAAGTATTACATTGCAAAGATGAAAGCCTGCAACGAGAATCAATCCAGATTCAACTGTGCCTCAACAGAATTGAGCAACAGTAGCCAATCAAAATGAGAAAGGAATCGCTTCTTTAAAAGCTCGTGTTAATGGCAATCGATCGAAACGAAAACAGCTAAATCCTGAGTAGTATTATAAAATCCTTTATAAAACAGGGCGATAAGAGTAAATTCCACGCTAAATTATGCAATACAAATATTATTTCTATGTTGAAATACACTTAGCCGAATAAAAGTGATTACTAGTTTAATAGTTTAGTAAAAACTGCCATTCTGTGAAGTGCATGGTGACATTCGACAAGAAAAATACTGTCTTTCCATTTTGAAACAATCAAAGTAGATTTTCTGGGGGTGGCGGGGTTAATTGGTTAGTATATGCAGCCAGAAAAAAGCCTTCCATTTCCGATGCGAAATAACCATTTAGAAAACGCCACAGGAAGTCTAGTTGAATTCAACAGATTATGAGTTTGAATAAATTATAGCGCACCTACAAACTGTGCTCACCATGAACATTTCTACGGTGATCGCTTCTGATAGCGAAAATAATAGCAGACTACAACTGAAGATCAAGCAAAGAAACACCGCTCAACAAAAAACACCCACACATCTAACAAGCAAACATCCCTGTACTCGTCCGCACAGAGATTTTCAATAATCCAATCAATTTATTCTTATTTGGGCCTTAAATAAATAGCCTACAAGTAGCCAAGAAGATACAGAAATGCGACCAAAAAAGATAAACGGGTATATATGTATGTTTTGCAGTATATTAAATGCTTACCTGAAACGAGCAAAGGTAGATCTCGGCGTGTGGGATGACTCTGTCTGTCCGCAGGTCTACCAGCTGACTTTCTCCCATTTGACAAATGTTATTTCAACGTCACAGAATCCTCAGGATTCGACCGTCCCAGCTGACGAGGGGTGTGTCCTCAACTTGCTAAACCTGCCAAAGCGCGCGCCCTCCTCTTCCATCTAAAGTATGGTAGCATATCCGCGCCAAAATTCAAATGAAAACGCAAATCGGTGATTGCGTTTCATTTTCATTTGATGTGTGCAAAAACCATGACATAATTCAAATGAAAATGCAAAAGGACACTTCATTTGACACTTCAAATCCATGTCAGTATTCGCAGTGCCATTAACTAAATTATTTGAATAAATTGACTAAACAAATTGTATATGTATTGTATAATGTATATGGTTTGTACTGATACTACATACCTAGGTATCTGAATGTACATTTTTAACTAGGTTTCATGTTCATGTATGTTTCACTGTATGTATTTGTCTATGTCTTTTTGTGGACCCCAGGAAGATTAGCTGTCGTCACGGCGTCAGCTAATGGGGATCCCTCCAATAAACAATAAACAGTAAACAATCCTCAGTACTTTAAGAACACAGACTGTAGTATCATTTTAATTTAAATAGCCTATAGGCCAAGGCTACCACTCAAACAAAATTAGAAACATAAGCACTTATTTTATTGATACTTCATTTATTTTAGTGACATGGAATATCAGCAATAATGGTGGTTTATCACCCTGTCAAAGGCAAACCGGTGAACTGAAATCTATTGCCTCGTATGGCAAGTCCTCCCAGCTGTTGAGTGAGCTTGGGCTGACTATGGCGTGTCGTAATGGTGAGGCTACCTCGTTTCCTTTCTAGTTCGTATCATTTAGCCTATGTGATCAATCTCCAAACACAAAAAAATAGAAAATATATTCTCAAATAGGATTGGATTTTGGATTTTTTTTAAAAGCCTTTGAAAATATGACTAATAAGAGAAGATTACACATGACTTTGTTACTCTTCAAAGAAGAATCAGAGTGTAGCTTCTTGTCATAATTAACCCTTCTGCTATAGCATTGCACCATGGTTTTGAATCAGTGTTGATGGTGAGAAGTGCACATGACTTCAGCTCGTATGTGCCAAACCAGATTCACTGTCAAGAATGAGATCTCCCCACCCTCACCAAACCAGTTCCCTCATAGCGTCACTGACAACACCGCCATAAGAAATGATATCTAAGCTATGTGAAGTATGGCCGGTATTCTCCGTTTTGTTAGCTGATGACAACAGTAACAGTAAGGCTTAAATCTCTTACCCTATGAGTGTGTGTGTGTGTGTGTTTGTGCGTGTGTGAGGATGTATGAGTGTGTGTGTGTGTGTGTGTGTGTGTGTGTGTGTGTGAGGATGTGTGACCCCTAACCCTAACTCTAACCCTAACCCTAATGCTCACACTGATCTAGCAGGTTCTCCAGCTGAACACAGTGAGTGAAACCTGACCTGCACGTTCACCAAAAATACTATAAGGCACATGGCACAATTGAGTAAAAAATGGCCGAAAGTGTATCATCATATCACATAAAGTGTATCATCATATCACATAATGAATATGGCAATGAGTATATAATAATAAGTATGATTATTACTCCTGTTGCTAAAAATCAGCATCATTTTCATCATTGCCATCATGATCATATCATTGAATAGAAACATATTCATATACAGTGCCCTCCACTATTATTGGCACTCCTGGTAAAGATGAATAAAAAGGGTTATAAAAAATTAAAGGTTTGGTGAATTAGCTTAATCTCACACTGAAAAAATGAGAAAAATCCAACCTTCAATTCAAGTAAATTTATTATTTAAAAAAAACCCTCATCAAGAACTCATTATTTTTAACAAAACCACGTGTGCCACAATTATTGGCACCCCTGCATTTATATATAGAATAAAGTAATAATTTTAAATATTTGGTTGCATATCCTATGCATGCCATGACGTCCTGATGTCTGTGACCCAACAACATCAAAAAACTCTTGATATCTTATTTTCTGGTACTCTTACAAGCGATACTAAGTCTTTGCATTTGAATGGATCTCTATGGGAATTGGGGGGTGGGACTAGAATTAGCTGTAAATTAGGAAACGGTTGGCTAAATGGCTCATCAAGGGTCTGATGTATCAAACAAGCCTTAAACCATCACTCTGCTGCCAGAAATACAGTAGATATCGATGGATAACATGAGTTAGAGTTCAATAGGAAAATTTGTCAGGAGAAACAACCCTTAAAGTGATCCATCCACATCTACTGCATATCTGGCAGCAGAGTGATGGTTTGAGGCTCGTTTGATACTTCAGACCCTTGATGACTTACAGACATTTTACCAACAATGTATTCCATACTGTTCCAGCATAATTTACAGCTAAATCTAGTCCCACCTGTGGTGTCCATAACAGCAGCACTTTGCATCGGCACAGATTAGTCATGATAAGAGCTCCACCACCAACCGGAAACCTCAGATGTCTTCATTTCAGTGATGAATCCTCATAATTACATTAATAACTCACTCTTATGAATGTTACAAACATGGAAATTATTACTATTCTGTATGTATCAGGTTGATATGAGTGAGACCTGCTGGAACGTTCCTTTTCTTGAATATGTATTCAGTTCAGTTATGTATCACTCCCAGCATGCTCGCTGCTGTCAGTTATGTATCACTATATGAAAATAGATAAAACACGCACATCCAACTTTGCAGGTGCCGAACAGACAATCACAAACAAAAGATAGAGACCGCACACTGCTGTAATCCTCCCACATGGTGTTTATTTGCACCACAAAAGATCAATGTTTTGATCAAAAGAATCTTCGTCAGGATAAGGCTGAGAAGGAGAAACTGTTTTGGAAGTTTTTGTGCTTTGATCACACACTAACCACAATTACATATTTCTTCTATCCTGTCACAACATAATGATGTGTATTATATATACTCTATATACTTATACTTATATATATCCATACTGTATTTGCATTATATGTCACTGTTTTTTTCCCGACATATATCACTTTTTGTGTGTGTGTGTGTGTGTGTGTGTGTGTGTGTGTGATCACATGACTGACTGCCTCACCTGGCCGACATGTGATTTACTGAATCATTCTCAGCAATCCTGGCATCTGAGATCTGCCTGACTCAGCAGATTCCAAAGGAGAAGAACAAAACCTGCGAGACGTTACAGTTCAACAGAGGAAGCAGAACCCAAAGCCGGCACGGTCATGTGCACCCTGGGTGGAGCCCGGTATCCAAGGTGCAAAGGTCAAACGGCAGAGAGTATATCTACAAAGATCACATCCACTAATTGCAGCCCAACCAGAAGGCTGTGTGGGGTGGATGGTGAGGTGGATGGTGGAGTGGATGGTGGAGTGGATGGTGGAGTGGATGCTGGAGAGGATGGTGGAGTGGATGGTGGAGTGGATGGTGGAGTGGATGGTGGAGTGGATGGTGGAGAGGATGGTGGAGTGGATGGTGGAGTGGATGGTGGAGTGGATGGTGGAGAGGATGGTGGAGTGGATGGTGGAGTGGATGGTGGAGTGGATGGTGGGGTGGATGCTGGAGAGGATGGTGGAGTGGATGGTGGAGTGGATGCTGGAGAGGATGGTGGAGTGGATGCTGGAGAGGATGGTGGAGTGGATGCTGGAGTGGATGGTGGAGAGAATGGTGGAGTGGATGCTGGAGAGGATGGTGGAGTGGATGCTGGAGTGGATGGTGGAGAGAATGGTGGAGTGGATTAAGAGAGTCTGCTCTTTAGGTCCCTCCTGACACCAGCCTGGAGCACCTGACTTTCCCCAGAGAAACACATGGGGCTGCGGTCTAATCCGTTAAATGTTCTGCCCTCCTGCACTTCCCCTGGCCACTTCCACTTGAATCCCTTTAGAAATCGGAAGTCGGACATTTCCAAGGGCGAGTGCGGTCCAATCCGTTAGAAATGCAAGTGAAGGACGTGAAATTAGTCCCCCGACCCTCGATTTGGCTCCGCAAGACTGTAGACTTCGGGCAGTGAAATTGCCCAGAATGCTTTACTGTAACCCCAAGCTTTTCGGAAGCCTTTACATATCTCCCGGAATAAAATGTAAATAGAGAAAGCGGCACTCAAGTAGAAGCGATTAAGTAATATTTTTAAAGTGTTTTTATTGCACGACTAAAATGTTGAATAAATGAGGAAATAACATTGATTTAGTGGTTTGATACAAATCGCTTTAAAACGAAAAGTTTCATGTAATCCTACTAGGATTCAGTATTAGAATGATTATTTCAGGCCAGTTAACGATAACTAGGTAAATAATCAGCTTGTTGCCGTTCAGCGAGTATCCAGCGAATGAGCCAGTGCAAGCTTATGGGCAACAGACTATTAAAAATACATTCTGCTTGGATTTCATATTCAATACGGATCGCTCGCCTCTTTTATGTTTTATACTTCTGTGCCACCTGCAAAGCAATCTAGGCTATGCATTCACCATTTTGACTGCTGTTTTTAATATATTTGATTCTGAGGTATTTTGTAACATGGCTACAAGTGTATTATTCCCCATTCCTGCTTATGAGGTATTTTAAAGTGCTGTCTATCAATAAATTGATTGATAATCATTTTCTAGTTTGCTCTTTTGCCAGAATAAAAATTGAGATGTTGGCTGGAGCTTGATGTTGGAAAGTTTTGCACAAACTCGTGTGTAAATGTTCTGCTGGCGTCACTGGTTCTGGGGGATTTCCGAGTGCAAGTTTGGTCCAATTAAAAAATAATTCCGCTCCCTCTCTTGCTCCTCCCCGTCAGTTCCAGTGTCTACTCCTGTTGTTTTGTCTACTCCCAAGTGCAAGTGGCGAGGAGAAGTGCAGGAGGGCAGAACATTTAACGGATTGGACCGCAGCCCTGGATCCTCAGCTACGCCTCAGGGGTGTGCCGGAAACAGATCGGGGTTCAAAAAACATATGCCTCTTGTACTATCTGCAGCACAGCAAAAATGCCAGTGTAAATCTAACACTGCTGGAGTGCATTTAACGCCACGGTCTCATAAATAATCTCGCGTGTTAAATGTACACCACCATTTTTGCTGCGAGGGCATAAGAGTGAACAGCTGTGCTGTAGATCTCATACCTCAACTGTGCTTAATCTGTGCTGTAGATCTCATACCTCAACTGTGCTTAATCTGTGCTGTAGATCTCATACCTCAACTGTGCTTAATCTCCACAGTTACTGTAGATCTCATACCTCAACTGTGCTTAATCTCCACAGTTACTGTAAATCTCATACCTCAACTGTGCTTAATCTATGTAGATCTCATATCTGAACTGTGCTTAATCTCCAGACAGTTACTGTAGATCTCATACCTCAACTGTGCTTAATCTCCAGACAGTTACTGTAGATCTCATACCTGAACTGTGCTTAATCTATGTAGATCTCATATCTGAACTGTGTTTAATCTCCACAGTTACTGTAAATCTCATACCTCAACTGTGCTTAATCTATGTAGATCTCATATCTGAACTGTGCTTAATCTCCAGACAGTTACTGTAGATCTCATACCTCAACTGGGCTTAATCTCCAGACAGTTACTGTAGATCTCATACCTGAACTATGCTTAATCTCCAGACAGTTACTGTAGATCTCATACCTCAACTGTGCTTAATCTCCACACAGTTACTGTAGATCTCATACCTGAACTGTGCTTAATCTCCAGACAGTTACTGTAGATCTCATACCTCAACTGTGCTTAATCTCCAGACAGTTACTGTAGATCTCATACCTGAACTGTGCTTAATCTCCAGACAGTTACTGTAGATCTCATACCTGAACTGTGCTTAATCTCCAGACAGTTACTGTAGATCTCATACCTGAACTGTGCTTAATCTCCAGACAGTTACTGTAGATCTCATACCTCAACTGGGCTTAATCTCCAGACAGTTACTGTAGATCTCATACCTCAACTGTGCTTAATCTCCAGACAGTTACTGTAGATCTCATACCTGAACTGGGCTTAATCTCCAGACAGTTACTGTAGATCTCATACCTGAACTGTGCTTAATATCCAGACAGTTACTGTAGATCTCATACCTCAACTGTGCTTAATCTCCACACAGTTACTGTAGATCTCATACCTGAACTGTGCTTAATCTCCAGACAGTTACTGTAGATCTCATACCTGAACTGTGCTTAATATCCAGACAGTTACTGTAGATCTCATACCTCAACTGTGCTTAATCTCCACACAGTTACTGTAGATCTCATACCTGAACTGTGCTTAATCTCCACACAGTTACTGTAGATCTCATACCTCAACTGTGCTTAATCTCCACACAGTTACTGTAGATCTCATATCTGAACTGTGCTTAATCTCCAGACAGTTACTGTAGATCTCATACCTGAACTGTGCTTAATCTCCAGACAGTTACTGTAGATCTCATACCTGAACTGTGCTTAATATCCAGACAGTTACTGTAGATCTCATACCTCAACTGTGCTTAATCTCCAGACAGTTACTGTAGATCTCATACCTGAACTGTGCTTAATCTCCAGACAGTTACTGTAGATCTCATACCTGAACTGTGCTTAATATCCAGACAGTTACTGTAGATCTCATACCTCAACTGTGCTTAATCTCCACACAGTTACTGTAGATCTCATACCTGAACTGTTCTTAATCTCCAGACAGTTACTGTAGATCTCATACCTCAACTGTGCTTAATCTCCAGACAGTTACTGTAGATCTCATACCTCAACTGTGCTTAATCTCCAGACAGTTACTGTAGGTATGTTTTCTGAGACGGGTGTGTGCGGGTTGGACCCGTAATGCACGACTCAGAACACAAACGTAATAATAAATGCCCGCAAAGGCTTTATTATAGGGAAATCCAAAAATCGTAGTCACACAAGCGAAGTCCAAAAACCAATAAATCCAGGCAATAACCAAAAATACAGTACCGAAGGAGAAGGCAGTCTCGAAATCGATATCCATGCACAAGTTCAGTAACCAAAGTAGCTGTCAGCGGAGCAGAAGTACAATTCAGGGGTAAAGCAGAGTTTGTTGGTCGTGGGGCATTGCAGGAGTCAGACCGAAGTCCTATCCGCGGGGCAGAGGTACAAAACAGACAGCAGGCAAAACTCGTGGTCAAAAACAGGCAGTAGAAACGATAGGCTGGCAGTAACGATGGTCAGTAGACAGGCTTGATCTATAATGGTAGTCAGACAATGGATGCCGCTCAAACGTGACAGTAGATAACTAACAGGCAACAATTTCGCAAAGACATGACATGAACACTGATTTTATATGCAGGTGTAGACAGGTGCAGACACTTAGCTTGAGAGCAGCATGCGAAGGGAAATTGTTGTGGATACTGGATCCAAACCTGTCTGATTATGCCAATTTGTTGTGCATCTCCGAGTGAAAATATCTCAGAGTTGTTTTCAGAAATTTACCTCTCAAATTTCTCTAAGTGTTTAATCAAAGAGGACAAGGCAATAATTCTCAGAGAATACTAGACTTTATTTCATTAAACAAACAACAAAAAGTCCAGCGGAGTGCCCCCGCAGAGACTATCAAAAATGCCAGACCTTATCCCATACACCGCGCGATCAAGGTCTTGCAATCTCCCTAGAGACACTCTCAATTATTCTTGGTTTACAGTCCATCTTTATACAGTTTCTTATCAGATTGTACATCTTATTTTTTATCCATCTGACATATTTGACCATACAAACACAGGCAATCTCTATCCCCGCCTTTCTTCGAGAACTTTCCCAACTCTTTCTTTGTAGGGCCTACGCCTATTGGATTGTATCTGATTGACACCTGGGTTCTCAATCTCCCGGCTCCGCCCTACCAAGATATCTCTCAAAATTCCCCCCCCCCTTTTAGATTCCCAGCCACCCATCTCCAGCTGTGTGCCCCCCTCCCCCTGGCATTGCCATTCAGGCCTGGGAACCATCTCTTATCAGACTTTGGTTTCTTGGCTACTATCCAAGTTTCTTCTTCAACTTCTGGACTGCTGACTGTGTGCAAAAATAACAATGGGTAATTAGCATATTTGGAATGTGTTGTTCTGTTTATGTGTACCGAGCCTTAGTCGGTCAGAGAGCAGGTGTCTTGGCGCCAGGAGCGCCAAGCCCCCCCTCATTTTATTAGACTCTCTGGACTTCTCTGAAAAACCACCCCAGCTTTAAAATTCCCATTGTTTAGGAACATCTTATCTTATTCTCTGGACCTGTTGAAGGAAACTTGCTTTGTATAGATATTTAGTCTGTTTCTGTACTTTTGGCCCACATAATGTGCTGTGATCTCATATATATTTATTACTATGTGTTTGAGTGCTCATGATACATTTTCAAATATAATCAATACGTATTATCACAGGTAATATAGTTTAAAGGAAATTCATATTCAAATACAATCAATACATATTTATCACAGGTAACCAATGGATCCAATGGAATTCCCAACAATCCCCCCTTTGAGGCTAAATAGCCTCACCATTACCAATTCCAGTATAAATATACAGTGCTGTAGGGGATCGTTCATATATCCGACCCCCTCTTTACCACGGTGTATGGCAGCAACAAGCGTAATCTGGGTACATATTTGCAGCCACACTAAGCACCTTTCTGTCACTGTCATAAAATAAGGGATGTATTAAAATACATACCTTATCTAAGTTTTACATACAGTTTTAGTTGTACTGCAGAGTGTCTCCGCCTACAGGTATACTGCTGTACCCCTGCAGCAACTAAACAAACAAAAAAAAAAAATAAAAAATAAAAAAAAATAATAATAATAATAATAATAAAAAATAATATAAAAAATGTAAAAATATATAATTAAAAATATAAGAAATTGATTATGTTATGTATACTGCAAAATGAGATCAACTATCTCGCAGCCAGTAGTCCTTGATGCCTGGCCGCCGCTTTTATCTGATCTGGCGCTAGTATACATTTATATGATTATAAGAGTAAATATGCTTAATTTTGTACTGCAGGACTTTCAGCAGGCGGACAGCCGAGGGGTCTGCACGCAGTTTCAAAGGCAGTAGTACCACTCTGCCTTCCGTTTATCTCTGATGCACTGACACTTCCCGGCCG
The DNA here is from genome assembly GCA_022702515.1 of Ilyophis sp. 1 JC-2022. NCBI lineage: Eukaryota > Metazoa > Chordata > Actinopteri > Anguilliformes > Synaphobranchidae > Ilyophis > Ilyophis sp. 1 JC-2022. Next base: position 114,272,941 of record CM040394.1, on the reverse strand, counting down.
TCCATCCCGCTTCAATCCATGCAGCACTGAGAAAAAAAATAAAAATAATAATAATAATAATACATGAGTAAAGAATGTAAAAATTGATTATATATGGGGCCCATGGACACATTTATACAATGTTTCAATTATTAGACCCAGTGTTCCCTGCGTTTTCCAAATTCTGCAGTGCCGCAGGGGAGCGTAGAGATATGCCACCAATCGCGGCACACAGCCACTCCCCCCCCCACACTTACAGTTTAATACTACCGTATCCTCGGTCATATCTGGAGCAGGTGTCAAGAGGCACGCATACTAAGTAGATCACTTAGATCTTTTCTAAATATAAATAAATATAGCTCTCTATCGCCCGTTCCGGAGGTGACTAAGGGCCCTGAGACGCACAACCAAAAAACCTCCCACTCTTGTCTAGGGAGGAGAAAAAGGTTGCACTCCTCTTACAACTCTGAATTCTTCCTATTACTCAGAGTAATCCTTTATCTGAAGAATGTTTCTCAGGACATGTTTCTCTGTGGCCTTGTTTTTCAGAATACAGGCTTAAGGTCACTCATTTGAAATTTAACTACCACAGACAAGTTTATACACTCTATTACAATATACTTTTTATAGAATTAAATGTTAAATTCCCACAATTCCCTCCTTTGATCCCTCCTTGGGATCAACACTATACAGCGGTATTTCAAGCTTGTATGGGTGATATCTTCACTCCATACCTGAAGCAGGTACACATTGCAAACCCAGTTTTCTTAATTTTATTTACTCTAACTATCAGGGTTATAATACTGGCACAGCGGTAAGCAATGATGTCAGAGCTCTTACTTAATCACCAGGAAAACCTCCAATAGGCAAAACCACAGAACTCTAGACTGAGTCTGCTGCTGGTGAGGACATGTCTCTGTCCGATATCCATCTTAAGCGATACTCCTTCATTTTTAATACATTTTACTTTTTACACTTCTATCAAGAGGAAAGAAAATCCTAGCATTTTGGCAACAGTGCATTGGCAGCTTTTTCGAAACATTTTATCACAATATAGTTACATAGGGGTCTCTCCTCGGGCAGTTGGGGGTGTAGGGAGGTTCTGGTATCTCCCACACGGTTGGCATAGGCATAGTGTGCTCGTCACATGGTTCAATCAGTAATGGTAGTACAAAACATTTACTCGACTAACATACGATACTTTTACCACAAAATTATGTTGGCTTCTTCTTCTTTGGTCCAAGTAGCCTCAACGTCGGACCAATGGACAGAGGAGAGGTTACTAGCACATCACTCAGCCACGGTCTTTCTTTGGCAGATTATGTAATGCATCTCTGTGTGTGTATTCTCTCTATCTGCCATTGATGAGGGAGCACATAGCTCCTGGTTGTGTAATTCTTTCTTCGTGTGTGTGTATATTCAGTGTTAGTGTTACTTTAATATACACCCAATGCCCTGTTGGAAAATAATCTTGCACATTCTGGTTAAGTGTTACACATAGTTCGCTAGTTCCCTCTTGAGCTGTTCAAGCGGGGGTCCATTGTACGGACCTCATACAAACGGCATGGGCCCTCCTATGGCCGATTGTGCCCTATTGGGGAAAAACTGATACTTTCCAAATTATTATACATCACCACTTCCCCACAATCATACACTTCCCCCTTTGCACAATGGTCCTGCCCATGCGCATCCTTAATCACACTTTGCTCTGTGTGTGTTATCTGTTTATTAGTTGCTCGAGGTTGTGTGTTTCTGTCTTCTTGGGCCCAATATCTGTAGAGAAACCTGACAATTTCAGTTAGTCACACAGTACTTTGTCATCTCATCTCCAATCCCCTGTAATTCTTCACAGCAGTGATAATTCGTCCCTGGAATTATCATTGGAGTTCCTGTCATAAATTCAAAAAAGGGGAGAAATTAGCAATATTTAGTGGGGCCTAGTTCAGCTCTCATTGTCAGTAGAGCTGCTTGAGAGCCGCCACCCAGTTCCTGCTGGAAACAGAGAAGAACTCTTTATTAGTCTTTTCCCTTCACTTAGGGTACATTTTCACATACGGGGCATCGTAGGATTTATTTGTCTGTTCAGTTTATTTATTTATCTTTGTTTTGGTTGTGCATCTAAACTGACAACCCCTTAGGAGAGATCGCATTGCCGGGTTTCACTTTGATGGTTTTTAGACAAAATCAAACAATTAAACACAAAACAAAACCACACAACTTAGGATGTAAATTAAACTAATTATTTATCTGCAACCGAACAAAAAACACAAACATTGGGAAGGTGGCCTTGCCCTCCACTTCCCCCAGCTTAAACTGTAAAGTTTCCACTTCTCATCTTCGCTTAAACATTGTTTCAATACTCCGCTGTTGCTCAATTATTTTCACTTGGTCCTTTATAGCGCCGCTTAATTATGGTTATGCACAGCTTGATACAGATGCAGGCGCGGGTGTTTGAACATTTTTAGCCTGTCAAAACAGAGCTCTTCGGCTCTTTTGACCATTAATAATAAAACCCAGAAAATTCGAAAGCAAACAAAACCCACAGCAAGAAGGAAAACAATATCCATTTTGAATGCTTCCACCTTATCCATAGCTGAACAACTCTCTCCCACTTTTTCTTTGATCAGATCCTCATAACCAATCTTACATAGGACATCTGCTTCTATACATAATAGAGATAAGGCATTCAGCCTGCCTTGTTGCATAGTTGTTCTGAGGGGATTTCCTAAACAAAACACTTTGATCCTAGTGTTTAACAAATAAACTGAAATAAATTTCATGATGTTCTATCAAAAAAGGCTGGAATAAACAAAACTAAATAGTACTGAAAATGAATTTATTCGTAAACTAAATGAATTAAAAATATCTCCAAGAATAGTATTAACCGTATTCAAGATATATAAAATGTACTTACATTTTAATCGATTAAACAGCCAGAGCTGAGTGTGCTATTGGACTAGTCATTACGCAACTCAAAGCAAGAATGAGGTAATGAATGCACATGCAATTAACACCGGTGGCAGTTGGCAACTCTAGTATAGCCACATATTGGTTATATTTGTGTCACTTATATAAAACATGGTTATAGCATGGCCTCCTTAAAATAGCATACATTTATTGTGCTATTTCGATACAAAAGAAAACAAAAATGTGTTTTATTTAATCAATATCATTATTACAGATTTGAAATGGTTTAATAACGGGCAGACTTTCATTCACTAGGGGTAGTCTGTGGTCAGTACAGTTCGCTACAGTTCCTGACCGCTGATGCGCACTCAAGCATATGAACGAATCATTGAGTGATGATCCGGTACACTCAATTCACTTCAAAGATTCGTTCAAAAAGATTCGTTCAAAAAGATTCGTTCGTTCACGTACTGCACATCACTAAGACACGCTCGCGCATGCCCACTACACTGGTTAAAGAATGAGTTGAATCGTTCCTGACAGTGTTGTTGTTATACAATATATACACATACTCGGTTAAATCACACTAAAACACTTTCTATGTCTTGGCTGCTGGAAACTACAACTAAAGTTCCCTCATGGGAAAATAAGTTATTCTATCCTGTTCTATTCCATTCTCTTCTCTGGCCACCAAACAAGTCCCCTTTCCCTGAAAGACTGAAAAGTTAAATTCAAAGCGGGCAACGCAGACCCTCTCTCTGCATGAAATCTACTCGTACATGCAGAGAATGGCACTCAAAACGAATTGTAACATTTTGCTTAAACACTACTATCTACTTTCACTTCTGAGGTAATAATTACATTCCAGGTAGCAAGGAAACATCGAATCAACCTCGCCAGCATGTCATTGGCAACAGTATCGGTCAGCAACCAACTTTCCATGATTGAGCACCCACCGGTCACTGATGTATCAGTGTAATAATAACACTGAAGTCATACTGATGAATAACATTAATTTTTACTTTGATAAATCAAATTCAGATGCGCTTTCTTTTTTGTAACACTTTAGAATTATTAATTTGCTATTTGTGCAATCGCTGCTGTAGTTATATTCTTCTTACTGCAGCAAAAACCATCCAATCATAAGCGAATAATGTCTCAATACTCCTCCATTCCTTAATCTACAGAATGTGCCCCTTGTAGTTGAAATCGGTGCTCGGCCCGACCTCCCTGCTAGAAATAAATTACCATCACGTTATCATGGCAACTCACACCGTGACCCTCATTGTGAAACAACCCCGTATTAGAGATCAGCTGTTGTGACAAATTATAGATCATTCATTATTTATATATAATTATATAACATACTGTAGGACCAACTATATGAAAATGTAGTGTTAATACGCAAATTGAATTACACTTTCACTTCCTTCTATGTTGTCTTGCTTTCTGTCACAATCCTATGCAAGTTTCCCTCGCGTATAACTTCCACTTATCTATCTGTACTAACCATAAACTTAATCAACCGTAAACTCTGATTAAGATCTTCCACACTTCTCTGCACAACACTGTTTACACTTTTCCAGGCGGGGCTTCATTACGATGCGTCTGATCATAAGTTTCACAAATCTTATAGTACACTGAGATTATAACACAAACTATTGCAAATATATTATACATTGTAGTATAGCTCCAGAGACAGAAAATAATTGGGCACATAATTTAACTCTTTTTCTTAAGTTCTCTCCTACATGAGCCATTACGGTAATTCTGGTGGTCAGGTTACACACACTGCAAAACGAAAGCTACGGGATCTTTTAACAAAATAAACTGCTTATTTCACTCAACCAATAATGTGCCTTCTACCCACTTAATAACTGCTCACTTCATTACAAAGGCTACAACTCAACAAGCCAAAAGTATTTGGACGCCTTTATGCATGCACCGTTAGATTGTCTGTTCTTCCAGTCTATCCGCTATCGGTATCAGCTGCCCACGATCAACAGGACACTATAATTTGTTCAATCAGAATCCCACTTTATCACAATATACCATGAGTTAGGCTTTCCATTCACTTTTAAAATCACATTCTTCTGGATTAAACAATTTGCAAGCATTTTCTTCTAAACTACTCAGCTGATTTAACATAAACACAACACAGCTCATACACAAATCCATACAGCGCATTTTCTCATACTTGTGTCGACACACATTCATTCTCTGGCCAGCACTCACACAACCCACACTTTTTCTCAGACAAAAATGGTTTGTCTGGCTCGGGGAACAATCCCAATTTGTTCCACTCGGCTAAATATTTAGTTCATTTCTCACGACGTTTTTTCAATTTCTGGGCACATAATTTTGTGCTCAGATTGTCCCATAGTTTACGCAATACTTCTACTGTAGTACACTTTGATCCTTCGAGCCTCCCTCACTCCGGGGCGCAGCTCCAGGCTAGATCCCTTTCCGCTGAATTCCTTTCCCCAGAAATTCAGCCATCCTGCTTCCCAATGCTTTCTTTTCAAAAACACTGATCACAGAAAGCACTACTCGCTTACTAACTCATTCGGTTTCAGCTTATAGTGGCCTGACTGTACATTGAGCCGGATGCGGCGGCCATCTCTCATGGTCTTATTACCCTCTGCGATCCGACCGGCCGGTGACCCAGTCGATAGCGATCTCCAGTCCTGCATCTAATCAGGACCCCGTAGTAGCTGTTAACCACCCGGTTAGGAACCGACGGTCTGATCCCTATCCCACTTTGCTATGGGTATAGAAACTTTGACCGTTTTCACCAGCCTTGCCTGTTCACAGAGGTTGTCTCCCCTCTGCTAGGTGTGGACTGTCATCCACGTACCACGTACTGCCTGCACACTTACATGCGACAGCCACGCCGACTAGACGGTACCACGGCAGTATGTCCATTCATACTTCATCAGACACGGGGGCCTTCAGTCTTCTCCCCTGCACTATATAAAGTCTTTAACGTGCCCTCGGAACTTTGCAATTCCGCCGCCGCCTGTTAATGGCTAGGTTCGGGGTGCCTACCCCCTGCCTAGCCATTTTTTATTCCGTAAACCTTATTTATTACTTAGATATTGACTCGTTTTAATTTCTAGTTTTTATTTGATCACTTTGATTAGGACCCACAATTTAACAGTTCTAATTAAATTAACACAACCTTATTTCCCTTAATTATTTACCAAATATCAGTTATATTGCAGTCATTGGCTGTGATCAGCTGCATTCAGTTACTCATTTAATTTTCTCAATGCACGTCTGCATTATCAGAAAATATTTTCACTGAATCAGTATCACGAAGGCTTACAATGACACCCACAATTTTGTTTATCCCCTTTTATAATTTTAATACAGCAGCTATACAACAGATAAAATAAAAAATAAAAAACTCAAAGACCTGTTTATGAATCAAAACTGTATTCCATGAATCAAGTGCTTTTGTATGTTTTCACTCGTGGCTTTAGGGCCATTTTATCTCACCCGTTTAATGTCGACTATGTGGTTCGACGGACCTTACATTGATATCACTAGATCAATGTATCACCACAGTATTTTGCGTAAAATAAAATGTTAATTTCACTTTGATCTTTCAAGTACAAGTTCTGTTTTTTCACTATTTTTTTCTCTCGATCATATATTTAATTTGTTCTCTGGATGTACAACCGTCTCCGTTAATACACCTATCAGTTATGCCACCTCCTTCATGTAACTTTTTTGTAATATACTATAATGCATATTGCATCTCAACACTTTTTTATAACACACTTTATTTACATCAATTCATCAAAAAAGAAGAAAGAAAGAGAAGAAGAAGAAAGAGAGAGAAAAAAATAAAAAATAATAATAATAGTAATAATAATAATAACACCGCGCTAGACATCACTTTGATCCTTCGAGCCTCCCTCACTCCGGGGCGCAGCTCCAGGCTAGATCCCTTTCCGCTGAATTCCTTTCCCCAAACTCCTCTGAGTGAAAGGAATTCAGCCTTCTCTGCTTCCCAATGCTTTCTTTTCAAAAACACTGATCACAGAAAGCACTACTCGCTTACTAACGCATTCGGTTTCAGCTTATAGTGGCCTGACTGTACATTGAGCCGGATGCGGCGGCCATCTCTCATGGTCTTATTACCCTCTGCGATCCGACCGGCCGGTGACCCAGTCGATAGCGATCACTAGTCCTGCATCTAATCAGGACCCCGTAGTAGCTGTTAACCACCCGGTTAGGAACCGACGGTCTGATCCCTATCCCACTTTGCTATGGGTATAGAAACTTTGACCGTTTTCACCAGCCTTGCCTGTTCACAGAGGTTATCTCCCCTCTGCTAGGTGTGGACTGTCATCCACGTACCACGTACTGCCTGCATACTTACATGCGACAGCCACGCCGACTAGACGGTACCACGGCAGTATGTCCATTCATACTTCATCAGACACGGGGGCCTTCAGTCTTCTCCCCTGCACTATATAACGTCTTTAACGTGCCCTCGGAACTTTGCAATTCCGCCGCCGCCTGTTAAGGGCTAGGTTCGGGGTGCCTACCCCCTGCCTAACCCCTATTTCGTTATATTATTCACATTACCCATCACTGGTTTATTTACCCCACCAATTTATAAATATCAACCGTATGTCTTTGCACTGAAACAAGTTTGGAACTCCAACCGCCCCAAACTTACAAGTTTAACTCCGACCGTTAAAACTTTCAAGGTTAACTCCAACCGTTAACACTTTCAAGGCGTTTAACTATTCTATCCTCCGCACGCCTTTCCACGGAAACAAGTTTTTGACTCCAACCACCAAAACTTACAAGTTTAACTCCAACCGTTAACACTTTCAAGGCGTTTAACTATTCTATCCTCCGCACGCCTTTCCACGGAAACAAGTTTTTGACTCCAACCGCCAAAACTTACAAGTTTAACTCCAACCGTTAACACTTTCAAGGCGTTTAACTATTCTATCCTCCGCACGCCTTTCCACGGAAACAAGTTTTTGACTCCAAGCGCCAAAACTTACAAGTTTAACTCCAACCGTTAACACTTTCAAGGCGTTTAACTATTCTATCCTCCGCACGCCTTTCCACGGAAACAAGTTTTTGACTCCAAGCGCCAAAACTTACAAGTTTAACTCCAACCGTTAACACTTACTTACACCTATATCGCTTGCGCATTGATTCTCCAAAATTACTGCCGTCCTCTTTTATACAATTTCATTAATTTCTATTTTACTTTTACACAGGTTTTTTAATAGGCAAGGTTCTAGGTCACTGGGTTTACAGAATAAGGAGAAAAAAAAAAAATAATAATAATAATAATAAAAAAGGGACCTTTCTTCCACACTATATCTATACATATATTCCACAAGGTCTTCTCAAGCGATCTAAAATTAACTTCGCTTACCTTGGTTTCTTTTAATCAGCCGGCTGGAAAAAAAGGTCTCTCTCTCCGTCTTCCGTTCACACCGCAACCGGTCTGACCTTGGACCTATTCTGCACGACTACGCCAATTTGTTGTGGATACTGGATCCAAACCTGTCTGATTATGCCAATTTGTTGTGCATCTCCGAGTGAAAATATCTCAGAGTTGTTTTCAGAAATTTACCTCTCAAATTTCTCTAAGTGTTTAATCAAAGAGGACAAGGCAATAATTCTCAGAGAATACTAGACTTTATTTCATTAAACAAACAACAAAAAGTCCAGCGGAGTGCCCCCGCAGAGACTATCAAAAATGCCAGACCTTATCCCATACACCGCGCGATCAAGGTCTTGCAATCTCCCTAGAGACACTCTCAATTATTCTTGGTTTACAGTCCATCTTTATACAGTTTCTTATCAGATTGTACATCTCATTTTTTATCCATCTGACATATTTGACCATACAAACACAGGCAATCTCTATCCCCGCCTTTCTTCGAGAACTTTCCCAACTCTTTCTTTGTAGGGCCTACGCCTATTGGATTGTATCTGATTGACACCTGGGTTCTCAATCTCCCGGCTCCGCCCTACCAAGATATCTCTCAAAATTCCCCCCCCCCCTTTTAGATTCCCAGCCACCCATCTCCAGCTGTGTGCCCCCCTCCCCCTGGCATTGCCATTCAGGCCTGGGAACCATCTCTTATCAGACTTTGGTTTCTTGGCTACTATCCAAGTTTCTTCTTCAACTTCTGGACTGCTGACTGTGTGCAAAAATAACAATGGGTAATTAGCATATTTGGAATGTGTTGTTCTGTTTATGTGTACCGAGCCTTAGTCGGTCAGAGAGCAGGTGTCTTGGCGCCAGGAGCGCCAAGCCCCCCCTCATTTTATTAGACTCTCTGGACTTCTCTGAAAAACCACCCCAGCTTTAAAATTCCCATTGTTTAGGAACATCTTATCTTATTCTCTGGACCTGTTGAAGGAAACTTGCTTTGTATAGATATTTAGTCTGTTTCTGTACTTTTGGCCCACATAATGTGCTGTGATCTCATATATATTTATTACTATGTGTTTGAGTGCTCATGATACATTTTCAAATATAATCAATACGTATTATCACAGGTAATATAGTTTAAAGGAAATTCATATTCAAATACAATCAATACATATTTATCACAGGTAACCAATGGATCCAATGGAATTCCCAACAAAATCAGGTGTGGAGGGCTGACAAAGTAACAAGATAATTAGTACTCGTTAATAATAAACCAATCCTGACCTTGCGTTAGTAAATTAGTAAATAGACACGGGAGAATGAAACAATTAGGGAAGCGTGAGCGACAGCAAGAGAAAGAAACAGCATGAACGCAAGGCTGCGGAAAAACACGGAAATGTGTATGCTAACAATGAACTGCATCGTAACATAAACAGAACACAAGCAAGACATGAACAGAAAATAAACTGTGCCAAACTAAACATGAAACGTGGCATGAACATGACAGAAATGTAACAGTTCTCCACTGGGAATGGTTAGGTGCGTTTTCATCTCCACTTGGGAATGGTTAGGTGCGTTTTCATCTACACTTGGGAGGGTTAGGTGCGTTTTCATCTCCACTGGGAATGGTTAGGTGTATTTTAATGTCACTCCCTCTGTAAGAGTGCCGTGCTCGTCCCTACAGTACCCGGCACACAGCAAAAATCTTGGCGTACATTTCAGACCGTGGTCTCATATAAACACCCTAGGGTGTTAGATTTGCACCAACAGTGTTAGATTTACACTGACACTTTTTCTGTGCAGTGTTTAATAGATCTACATGTGATCTACATTATATTTGTCCCCTATGTCCTCAATAACTATCAGGGAAAAATATATTAGGCTTTTATGGGCATTATTCCTGAAATACTGACATCTGAAAATATAGCAATGGGCAAAGGGCAGGTTGTCATTTTGAATCTCAAAATATCCAGTAAATGCTGTTGAATGACTGTTGAATATGAATGGCTGAGCAATGCTAGCTAACCAAAGGGAGGGCCATTGGTAGATTTGAGACTGAAGGACCTTGTCTTTTTCAAACTGTGTCTTTTTTTAAATAAAGGAAACTGTAGGCTAAAATGTGTTCAATGTTTGGTTGGCTTAATGATTGGTTCAATGTTTTAGAACTGTATATCGCCTTTATATTTTAGAACTGTATATCGCCTTTATATTTTAGAACTGTATATCAAGATTAGCCAAATCGTGGTCTTAAAGACATGTTGATGAACACTAAAGAAAACAGAATGGGGTTTAAAAGGCCCTGCTTTTTAAACCCAGCAGAGGATCTGACTACAGACCTGTTGAGCTCTCCCCTTCCCTCATAGGCCCACTGAGCATGTGTGAGAAACACCTGTGACCAGCTGAGACAGCAATGGTGTCACTCCCCTCAGGTCTGCCATTTGTTTATCGCTGTGTACAAAGGTGTAACTCACAGGGGGGTAGCCCCCTAACCGGGGGGGGTGGGGGGCAGGGTGTCATGTTTTTGGGTTCCCGGGACACTGCAGCCATCTCCAGGCCCTGTCATGTGACGAGGGCTGGTCCCAGCAGAACTCCTCTATTCCAGCGTCATGGGTTGTCACCGCTGCTGAAGTTGCCACCGCTTACGACAATCAAACTGATGTTATATTTTTCCTGCCAAGCAGAAAAGGTTAACACCTGGATTCCACACCTGGATAACACCTGGATTCCACAGTCGCCTCTCTTCCTGTCAATGAATTGCGTGATGAACTCCAGTCACACAAACCCTGCTGAACATAGACAGTGACTCCAGTCACACAAACCCTGCTGAACTCAGACAGTGACTCCAGTCACACAAACCCGGCTGAACTCAGACAGTGACTCCAATCACACAAACCCTGCTGAACTCAGACAGTGACTCCAGTCACACAAACCCTGCTGAACTCAGACAGTGACTCCAGTCACACAAACCCTGCTGAACTCAGACAGTGACTCCAGTCACACAAACCCTGCTGAACGTCAGACAGTGACTCCTGTCACACAAACCCTGCTGAACTCAGACAGTGACTCCTGTCACACAAACCCTGCTGAACTCCTAACAGTGACTCCAGTCACACAAACCCTGCTGAACTCAGACAGTGACTCCAGTCACACGAACCCTGCTGAACTCAGACAGTGACTCCAGTCACACAAACCCTGCTGAACTCAGACAGTGACTCCAGTCACACAAACCCGGCTGAACTCAGACAGTGACTCCAGTCACACAAACCCTGCTGAACTCAGACAGTGACTCCAGTCACACAAACCCGGCTGAACTCAGACAGTGACTCCAGTCACACAAACCCTGCTGAACTCAAACAGTGACTCCAGTCACACAAACCCTGCTGAACTCAGACAGTGACTCACTGAAACGCATGCAGCATTGTGACGATGCACAATGTAAACTCATCGGCGGTCTGTGGAAGGTTCTGCTGCTTTTTGCTCAATAATCAGATGTTTTGCAGACTGCTGTATGTTTTTTTTTGTTTGTTTTACAAACTCCTTTAAACATTTGTTAAACCTTGTAAGGAGACCAGAACTGGTTTTCTCTCCTACATACACCATATGTGTGATTTTAATTTATTTCATGTTACATCACTTCCTGTATTTGCTGCCATGTGAAGTAAGAAGTAACCAAACTGATTTAGCCACACTAGGCATTAGGATGTGGGTTGTAGAAGGGTTTACTTGAAAACCCTTATGCAATAAAAAATATGTTCCCATATATGGAGATCGAACATATTGCCATTTTTCGTTGGGCTTTGTTTTGATAATATTATCATCATTGAACTACACATTCCAATGACATCAAGACATGACACTGACTTATTTAACTACACATACCAATGAGATCAAGACATGACACTGACTTATTTAACTACACATACCAATGACATCAAGACATGACACTGACTTATTTAACTACAAATACCAATGAGATCAAGACATGACACTTATTGTTGAAATAAAAAGCGATACTTTAAATGTACAATATATTGTCATTTTTCCTGAGAAATGTATTGATTAATATATAAAATAACACAAAATATATGAATTATTGACACTTGATACATATAACAAAGACAATGTATTACTGTTCAAAATGGCAATATACTGGCACGCATTGAAAATATATTTGGAAAACATCCATATATATTCAAATCTATTTTTCAATGTGTTACAGAGTAGCTACATTTATGGATGTAGAACACTATATTTGTACCAATGATATGACAGGAGGTGGGCTGGGGCGGGCCTTACTTCTCAGACATTGAGGTATTTTTGTGCTGACGAGCAGCTCTATTTGACCAATGAACAGTGACCACGCCCAGCTACTGGTCAGGCCATTATCAGCTGTGCAATACAACAGGTAAAAGTTCAGGTGCTGGTCTTGTGGCAAAATAAGAATAAGGCACGGCTTCTGCAGCTTCTGGTGACGTTTTCACAATCTCAGGTCTTATGCAACAGAAACGTCTGAAGAATCGGTTCATAAATCAGTCAAAAAGCAATGAAAGGGTTACACGCTACACGCTAACTCTCGGTCCACATTCCACACAGGCTGTCCCGCTACACGCTACACGCTAACTCTCGGTCCACATTCCACACAGGCTGTCCCGCCTCTTTCGCCTGTAGAACATCTTCGCTTTCGGTGGCTGCTTTGTGCGTATGAAGAAAAAACAATTTTGTGCCACAGCACTGACCTCTGTTGGTCAATGTTGGGAACTGTAGTTACATTTCATAAAGAAAACTCCCAGAGCGAGTGTTTTTCTGCTTGCTCAATTTAAAAAAAAATATATTCCTTTGATAACATGTTTTTTTGTGCTAACAGACTATACATTTTTAAAATAAATGTACAGCATGAAGTTTAATCAGTTCCAGTTGTTCATTGCAGTTCTGTCCAGTCACATTTGTAGATTGTACTTACTGGAAGTCCATAGTGCCAGACCAAATCTAAACCATTAAAAAATGTATTTATCCACAGACTCCAAGCAACAAGTTAAATAGTTTGTATTACTGTGTGACTGCATGACCACATTCTTCATTTAAAATATTTATTCTGTCACTATACTATACATCAATATATACGTAGCAACTCAATTTTGGACAGTCTATGGCATTTTATTAACTCAGCATGTCTCTTAGCTTAGACTTGTTTAGAGACATGTTTTATACCTTCTCCTTGCTTGGGTTGAGCGCTGTGTTGGGTTTTAGGGTATAAAACACACACCCCATAACTGAGTGTGTCCCGTCACATCATGGACCTAAAACAAACGCATTAAACTAATACAGTCACATCAGATACCTAAAACAAACGCATTAAACTAATACAGTCATATCAGGTACCTAAAACAAACGCATTAAACTAATACAGTCACATCAGGTACCTAAAACAAACGCATTAAACTAATACAGTCATATCAGGTACCTAAAACAAACGCATTAAACTAATACAGTCACATCAGGTACCTAAAACAAACGCATTAAACTAATACAGTCATATCAGGTACCTAAAACAAACGCATTAAACTAATACAGTCACATCAGGTACCTAAAACAAACGCATTAAACGAATACAGTCATATCAGGTACCTAAAACAAACGCATTAAACTAATACAGTCACATCAGGTACCTAAAACAAACGCATTAAACTAATACAGTCACATCAGGTACCTAAAACAAACGCATTAAACTAATACAGTCACATCAGATACCTCTAAGCTTCATGTCACAGTCTATAACAATCCACAAGGTACAACAATCAACCAATCTGTGTGTGTGTGTGTGTGTGTGTATGTGTGTGTGTATGTGTGTGTGTGTGTGTGTGTGTATGTGTGTGTGTGTATGTGTGTGTGTGTGTGTATGTGTGTGTGTGTGTGTGTGTGTATGTGTGAGTGTGTGTGTGTGAGTGTGTGTGTGTGTGTGTATGTGTGTGTGTGTGTATGTGTGTGTGTGTATGTGTGTGTGTGTGTGTGTATGTGTGTGTGTGTATGTGTGTGTATGTGTGTGTGTGTGTATGTGTGAGTGTGTGTGTGTGAGTGTGTGTGTGTGTGTATGTGTGTGTGTGTGTGTATGTGTGTGTGTGTATGTGTGTGTGTGTGTGTGTATGTGTGTGTGTGTATGTGTGTGTGTGTGTGTATGTGTGTGTGTGTGTGTGTATGTGTGTGTGTGTGTATGTGTGTGTGTATGTGTGTGTGCGTGTGTGTGTGTGTGTGTGTATGTGTGTGTGTGTATGTATCTGCATGTACAGAATTTTCCACAGTATCGGGCCTTTAGATAAGCAGAAGTATACAAGCTGAATGTATTGGAAGAATTTAAATGGTAATTGTGTTTAAGTAGAATCTAACTGTAGCTTTTGGTCTCTCTAAGCTTCGTGTCACAGTCTATAACAATCCACAAGGTACAACAATCAACCAATCATATTTATTTCCATGTTCTGTGCAATGTATGCATCAAAAGTAAAAATTACGAATAAGATTCAACTTAGCCAATGATGTAATTCTCACAGTGGCCAGCAGAGTGCAGTGTGCAGTTAGTTGCCCTTGTCTTTGAGTGAGGTGCCAGGGGATACTGGCTCAATACTGGCTGCATTACATGCATTTTGTGTTTTGGACACGCCTGCAGTGCTGCCAGCTGGAACGTTCTAGTAATTAGGCCAAGCTGATTTCAGGCCTGGCTGTTGCTGGTGTTGTTTATTTTATGGACATGCTCACGTTAAACAGCAGCTCATCCGTTTTGTATGAAGCCAAAGATGAAGAGTAACGGAGGGAAATGTTCACAAGGCACCCTAGGATATCACCAGTACTGACAGAACTGTAACGTTGTGCAAGAATATTGTTTGTTCTTCAAACAAAACACACACACAAGCACACACAAACACACACATTTGCGATGTCTGTGTGTGTAAATCCTGATAGTCTTACACATGACAGGAAGTGATTGAATGAGCGTGAATTTAGAGTGATGCATGTCATTTCTCAGTAGTTCTGTGAGCTCATACAGGAGTATCATAAAAATCTGAATGTTTATCATTATAAGGCTGCTCTGATAAAAATGCCTATATATTGGAGAATTATATGGAGAAATATATATACAAGTCCTCAGTGTATGACCACACATGGGCTGTGACCGAATACGACCCCTCTTCCCTGTCCACTCATTATTTTTGTAATTTGTAAAAGTATTTTGTAATATGAACCTATGAACCATAGATATACATATACGCTCTATGTCTTTTACGCTTTTACTTCCGGGTTACTTACTGAAATTGTCAGATGAGTTCACCGTTCTGCAGATGAGTGTGCTCCTGAATCCCCTCAACAAAACCCCGGAAATAAGGGGTTCATCCTTGTATTTTAAGTGCCCCCATTTGTGACAAAAAGTCACCCACTCAAAAGCTTTTTGACGAAGTGGACTCTCAAAAGGGTGTAGGGGTTGTATTCGCGCCTTGGTAGCACTAGCAAATACAAAAAGTGACATCATGTAACTTTTAACCTCCGTCATTGAAGATTCCCATGCTGAGGTCAGTCACACTGATGAGTGTGGAGTGCAACATTAGATCTCAAATCTATCGCAGCCTGTCAAACAGCAAGTATAAAATACATGGATAACAATGGTAACACTCACTTCATTTAAATACTGCTTTCAAGGCTCAGTATTCCATTCAGAGAGAGATACAACAGTATCTCAGAGAAAGACAGAAAGAGAGAGAGAGAGAGAGTGAGAGAGAGAGAGAGAGAGAAAGAGAGTGAGAGTGAGATAGAGAGAGAGAGAGAGAGAGAGAGTGAGAGAAAGATGACTGAAAAATCAGTTATACTGTAAACTTCAACATTGCAGTGAATGAACTCAGGGAGAAAGCACACAGGGCCTTCTATGACATAAAACGACACATTTCTGTAGAGATTCCAATTAGAATTTGGCTAAAAATCTTTGAAGCTATAATTGAACCAATTGGTCTTTACGGCAGTGAGGCGTGGGGTCCACTCATCAGTCAAGAATCAAATTTTAAACATTTAAAACACAGTGACCCCCATTCACATCAATACAAAGTCAATCAATACCAAGAGTTGAGCAAAGAAAACAATCCCCTCACTCAGCTGGTCCTGAGCCTGAGTTCTCTACACACACTAACAGACACTAACTCCACACTGGCTCAGGATCAGAACAAAACTACAAATCTAATTAGAATTACCCAAATTGCAACACAACAAATAAAATTATATCACTTATTGGGAATCTCAAACAAAATCACAAAGTAAAATTAAATGTTATCTGGCCCTAAAAAGACAGTTCACTGTAGCAAACTACCTGACCACAGCTACTGACAAAAAACTGAGAAGCACCTTGATGAGGTAGAGACTCAGCGAGCACCGCCTAGCCATAGAAACCGGCAAGATCATGGCTGCCAGAAGAACAAAGATTGTGCCAACAATGTAAAGACCCCAAAATTGAAACAGAAAAACACTTCCTGATTGAATGTGTCAAATTCTACCAAATTCGCAATAAATTCTACCCCAAAATTAGCCAAAGAGAGAAAAAAGAGAGAGATAAAGAGAGAGAGAGAGAGAGAGAGAGAGAGAGGGGGAGAGAGAAAGAGAGAGAGAGGGGAGGTGCAGGAAACAGGGAGGAAGGAGGAGCGAGCAGCGTGAGAGTGAGTGAGTGAGCGGGCGAGCGAGAGGGCTGCCCTGCTTTGATTTTTATTTCATAGCAGAACGGTCTTGATTCATGGCGGTGCGGCCCTGGCTTTGACTCCTGTAATGACTTTCCATCAGGATGAAAAGTGGAATGACACCCCTCATTATTCCTGCTGCTAGTTAATGGGGGGGGGGCTAGCTTTCAGAACATTAGGACAGTGAGTGATAGCAGCTATTAATCAACCAAAACCCCCCCCACCCCCCACCCCCGCTTTGGAGGAGGGCATTCTCACCTTTAAAGCACATAAAGGTGTGTAAAGGGTTAACTGTTTCCAGGGTTTCTGTCTGTCAGCATCATGTGTCTGAGATCAGAGGGTGGGGTCTGACCGGGCCCATTTCCTGCTTCTTACTTCCTGCTCCAGGGATCTCTCTCTCCTCCTGGCCCCAGCACTTCCCACTCATCCCAGAGAGCCCCAGCACTTCCCACTCATCCCAGAGAGCCCCAGCACTTCCCACTCATCCCAGAGAGCCCCAGCACTTCCCACTCATACCAGAGAGCCCCAGCACTTCCCACTCATCCCAGAGAGCCCCAGCACTTCCCACTCATCACAGAGAGCCCCAGCACTTCCCACTAATCCCAGAGAGCCCCAGCACTTCCCACTCATCCCAGAGAGCCCCAGCACTTCCCACTCATCCCAGAGAGCCCCAGCACTTCCCACTCATCCCAGAGAGCCCCAGCACTTCCCACTCATCCCAGAGAGCCCCAGCACTTCCCACTCATCCCAGAGAGCCCCAGCACTTCCCACTCATCCCAGAGAGCCGCAACACTTCCCACTCATCCCAGAGAGCCCCAGCACTTCCCACTCATCCCAGAGAGCCCCAACACTTCCCACTCATCCCAGAGAGCCCCAGCACTTCCCACTCATCCCAGAGAGCCCCAGCACTTCCCACTCATCCCAGAGAGCCCCAGCACTTCCCACTCATCCCAGAGAGCCCCAACACTTCCCACTCATCCCAGAGAGCCCCAGCACTTCCCACTCATCCCAGAGAGCCCCAGCACTTCCCACTCATCCCAGAGAGCCCCAGCACTTCCCACTCATCCCAGAGAGCCCCAGCACTTCCCACTCACCCCAAAGAGCCCCAGCACTTCCCACTCATCCCAGAGAGCCCCAGCACTTCCCACTCATCCCAGAGAGCCCCAGCACTTCCCACTCATCCCAGAGAGCCCCAGCACTTCCCACTCATCCCAGAGAGCCCCAGCACTTCCCACTCATCCCAGAGAGCCCCAGCACTTCCCACTCATCCCAGAGAGCCCCAGCACTTCCCACTCATCCCAGAGAGCCCCAGCACTTCCCACTCATCCCAGAGAGCCCCAGCACTTCCCACTCATCCCAGAGACCTCCCACAGAAATTCCCCTTACTGACCCGTTATTTACGCTCGCTGCTTCTTTGGCTCTGTTCCTCCCTCTGCCACGCCCTCTTCAGGAATATTCATAAGGAGCTAGCGAATCAGAACACTTTTGTTTGGAACAATGGCAGAGGCAGAGGTAGAGTTTTCAGTGTTGGGCACAATCGCTCAGTAATGGATATATCAGTGCTGTGCTGTAACTACCCTAAAGCTGCTATACGGACGCACCGCACAAATACTACATATCTACTGTGTGTGCAACTGTCATTTTACAGGAAATGGCTGCTTAAATTATCATTTTATATAGGGTTTCCACCAAGGGGCCAGCTTTCGGCTCTCAACCTCAGCACCGGATATAATGTTGCCCTCTGCTGATATCTATGATTTTCATTTTTGACAGCAAATTAAAAATATTTCCATTAATATAATGATGTTAACTCTGTGCATTATATTTCTTAGAAAAATCACTTATCATTTTTCTGAAGTAATTTTTTTGGTGCTTACCACACAGACAAAGATATGATTTTTTTATTTATTATTTATTTTGGCCTATATGCGCCTTCCTCGTTGTACATGTGACTTGACTGGACACAACTGTGCATGTGAGATGAGCGCAAAATGAAAAGTTCCTGGTTCGGATATGCTCTTTCTATTGTCATCGCTGTCTCTACATTATATACTCTAAGGTTTCCACCTCTGCCACACACACGCACACACACACGTACGCATGCACACACATGCGCACGCACGCACACACACACGCTCGTGAGTGCACACACACACACACACACATGCATACCAATCCCACTGCCACAGAAGATCACACTAACATCTGAGAGCCGTCCTTTTAATCAAGATAAGCTCAGCCAATCCCGTTAGATGCTCACCCTCCCTCCCTGTTCTTCACCCCATCATATTTCTGAATTATTACTTTAGTCAAATACCTCTGCTACTTCTATTTTAAAAAGTTCTGCGCTATTTACCACGTCAGCTATCAATTACTGCCAGCGGCACGTAGTCCCTGGCCTAAGAGCAGTGCAAAAAATTAATTTGTCAAACGCGCCTGGGGGCTACGCTTGACTGCTTCCGCGCCTGGGGGCTATGCTTGACTGCTTCCGCGCCTGGGGGCTACGCTTGACTGCTTCCGAAAAGGACAAATTGTCTCCATGGTGATGAGGATGAGTAAAGGTTCTATGCAAATTGGTGTCTAATTTGCAGCAAAACAAAGCAGGCCACAGTGCAGCATCCATTACTTCTTTTTATCTTTGATTAACTGCAGGCTGTGGACTGGCATTATCTGTGCGCTGCTTGCTCTCGGCCTCTGTGGCAGGTAGAACCTACACAAACTCCCCAGTCCTAGGTTTTTCTTAAACCCCATAAAGCTGACAGTTCACTTCATCAGCTAGATTAATCCCTCAGCTACAGATTTCTGCTCTTATCTTAGAACCCTTTTATTTAGCATTAAGACTATTTCTGGAAACAGTATGGTCTGATATTGAGACTAATAGCATTTTGTTCTAAAAATGTGTAGTAGTGTAGAATGGGTTCCTCTGTAACCCTAGTAATTCTACCCAGGAACCCTGTAGAATGAGGCGAGGAGCCATTTTTCCTGAAAAGGCCAAGACCAAAGATGCTTCAGTTCCTCATTCCAGCACTCAAAACAAACAACTGCAGCACAAACAGAGCATTTTATGACGGAAATGAAACGATACGATGAAGAAGCCTGATGATTCAGTAATAATGTTTTACACTGTGTTTGATACAATATTCATATATAGACTCTGGACAGATTTCATTGACCCTTAACAAATCAAACACAGGCAGCACTAATGAGAGGCTCCCCTGAGCTGCTCGTCATGTTTAATTAATCATTTCCTGAATTAAGCTTATTTGAGAATGTAGACTACAGATATTATTTATTACTGTACTGCTGGTACTACAACAGTCTGGGGACTTGCTTTGGAAACAGGCCTTGGCTAAAGCCATTTTAGCACAGTTCATCTTAAAGGAATTTTCCCATGATAAAACTGACTTATATTCCACCAGATATACAAACATGTTTCTTTAATCGTGCATTATTTTTTTTTTTGCATTTGTATAACCAGAACGCTCTACTGATAACTCTCTTTTGAAAATATTTTTTACCAATAAGTAATTTTTTTAAATTGACAACTAGGGGAATCAAGGTGAGCAGGGAATGCAAGGTATTGCGTTGTGGGGTGGGCACCAGGGGGGTTGTAACTAACCATCCGGCCAGGGTGGGGGGAATTTTTAAGGCCATGGAGGCAGACCAGGTTGCTCAGCAACCCCTCGCCAATCAGCGCTCTCTTCCCTGCTGCGATAATTAAATCACAAAATGAGCCGCCAGGAACCACCAGCAAACGACTCCATTAAGAGCAGAGAGGTCCCAGCTTAACATGGCGGTTTATTACTTAAAGGGAAACTCCACCCAAAAACATGCCATCCATATGATCCCTAGCATTTGTTATCTAGGTAACTACTAATAAGAATGCGGAAGGTGCAATGTTACACTTGTTTTCATGGCAACCCAAAATTAAATATTATTTAAACCGGGGGGCAATACTAAACCTATCTACTGTTTATCAAAAGACTCTGTAGGCAGACTACAGAAGACTCGACTCTGTTCATTTGAATATCCTCCCCTAACTGAAGAAATGTTTCTTAAATATGCAGTGATAGTCCAGTTAATAACTGGATATAAGCTGTGGACATTTATTCATTCTACCTCAAACACAGCTTCTACCTCAATCACAGCCTCTACCTCAAACACAAACTCTACCTCAAACACAAACTCTACCTCAAACACAAACTCTACCTCAAACACAGCCTCTACCTCAAACACAGCCTCTACCTCAAACACAAACTCTACCTCAAACACAGCCTCTACCTCAAACACAAACTCTACCTCAAACACAGCCTCTACCTCAAACACAGCCTCTATCTCAATCACAGCCTCTATCTCAAACACAGTCTCTACCTCAAACACAGTCTCTACCTCAAACACAAACTCTACCTCAAACACAAACTCTACCTCAAACACAGCCTCTACCTCAAACACAGCCTCTATCTCAATCACAGCCTCTATCTCAATCACAGTCTCTACCTCAAACACAAACTCTACCTCAAACACAAACTCTACCTCAAACACAGCCTCTACCTCAAACACAGCCTCTACCTCAAACACAGCTTCTACCTCAAACACAGCTTCTACCTCAAACACAAACTCTACCTCAAACACAGCCTCTACCTCAAACACAGCTTCTACCTCAATCACAGCCTCTACCTCAAACACAAACTCTACCTCAAACACAAACTCTACCTCAAACACAGCCTCTACCTCAAACACAAACTCTACCTCAAACACAGCCTCTACCTCAAACACAGTCTCTACCTCAAACACAGCTTCTACCTCAATCACAGCCTCTACCTCAAACACAAACTCTACCTCAAACACAAACTCTACCTCAAACACAGCCTCTACCTCAAACACAAACTCTACCTCAAACACAGCCTCTACCTCAAACACAAACTCTACCTCAAACACAGCCTCTACCTCAAACACAGCTTCTACCTCAATCACAGCCTCTACCTCAAACACAAACTCTACCTCAAACACAAACTCTACCTCAAACACAGCCTCTACCTCAAACACAGTCTCTACCTCAAACACAGCTTCTACCTCGATCACAGCCTCTACCTCAAACACAAACTCTACCTCAAACACAAACTCTACCTCAAACACAGCCTCTACCTCAAACACAAACTCTACCTCAAACACAGCCTCTACCTCAAACACAAACTCTACCTCAAACACAGCCTCTACCTCAAACACAGCTTCTACCTCAATCACAGCCTCTACCTCAAACACAGCCTCAACCTCAAACACAAACTCTACCTCAAACACAGCCTCTACCTCAAACACAGCCTCTACCTCAAACACAGCTTCTACCTCAATCACAGCCTCTACCTCAAACACAGCCTCTACCTCAAACACAGTCTCTACCTCAATCACAGCCTCTATCTCAAACACAGCCTCTACCTCAAACACAGCCTCTACCTCAAACACAAACTCTACCTCAAACACAGCCTCTACCTCAAACACAGCCTCTACCTCAAACACAAACTCTACCTCAAACACAGCCTCTACCTCAAACACAAACTCTACCTCAAACACAGCCTCTACCTCAAACACAGCCTCTACCTCAAACACAGCCTCAACCTCAAACACAAACTCTACCTCAAACACAGCCTCTACCTCAAACAAAAACTCTACCTCAAACACAGCCTCTACCTCAAACACAGCCTCTACCTCAAACACAGTCTCTACCTCAAACACAAACTCTACCTCAAACACAGCCTCTACCTCAAACACAGCCTCTACCTCAAACACAGTCTCTACCTCAAACACAGCCTCTACCTCAAACACAGCCTCTACCTCAAACACAGCCTCTACCTCAAACACAGTCTCTACCTCAAACACAGCCTCTACCTCAAACACAGCCTCTACCTCAAACACAGTCTCTACCTCAAACACAGTCTCTACCTCAAACACAAACTCTACCTCAAACACAAACTCTACCTCAAACACAGCCTCTACCTCAAACACAGTCTCTACCTCAAACACAGCTTCTACCTCAATCACAGCCTCTACCTCAAACACAAACTCTACCTCAAACACAGCCTCTACCTCAAACACAAACTCTACCTCAATCACAGCCTCTACCTCAAACACAAACTCTACCTCAAACACAGCCTCTACCTCAAACACAAACTCTACCTCAAACACAGCCTCTACCTCAAACACAAACTCTACCTCAAACACAGCCTCTACCTCAAACACAAACTCTACCTCAAACACAGCCTCTACCTCAAACTCTACCTCAAACACAGCCTCTACCTCAAACACAAACTCTACCTCAATCACAGCCTCTACCTCAAACACAGCCTCTACCTCAAACACAGCCTCTACCTCAAACACAAACTCTACCTCAAACACAAACTCTACCTCAAACACAGCCTCTACCTCAAACACAGCCTCTACCTCAAACACAAACTCTACCTCAAACACAGCCTCTACCTCAAACACAAACTCTAACTCAAACACAGCCTCTACCTCAAACACAGCCTCTACCTCAAACACAGCCTCTACCTCAAACACAAACTCTACCTCAAACACAGCCTCTACCTCAAACAAAAACTCTACCTCAAACACAGCCTCTACCTCAAACACAGCCTCTACCTCAAACACAGTCTCTACCTCAAACACAAACTCTACCTCAAACACAGCCTCTACCTCAAACACAGCCTCTACCTCAAACACAGCCTCTACCTCAAACACAGCCTCTACCTCAAACACAGCCTCTACCTCAAACACAGCCTCTACCTCAAACACAGTCTCTACCTCAAACACAGCCTCTACCTCAAACACAGCCTCTACCTCAAACACAGTCTCTACCTCAAACACAGTCTCTACCTCAAACACAAACTCTACCTCAAACACAAACTCTACCTCAAACACAGCCTCTACCTCAAACACAGTCTCTACCTCAAACACAGCTTCTACCTCAATCACAGCCTCTACCTCAAACACAAACTCTACCTCAAACACAGCCTCTACCTCAAACACAAACTCTACCTCAAACACAGCCTCTACCTCAAACACAAACTCTACCTCAAACACAGCCTCTACCTCAAACACAGCTTCTACCTCAATCACAGCCTCTACCTCAAACACAAACTCTACCTCAAACACAAACTCTACCTCAAACACAGCCTCTACCTCAAACACAAACTCTACCTCAAACACAGCCTCTACCTCAAACTCTACCTCAAACACAGCCTCTACCTCAAACACAAACTCTACCTCAATCACAGCCTCTACCTCAAACACAGCCTCTACCTCAAACACAGCCTCTACCTCAAACACAAACTCTACCTCAAACACAGCCTCTACCTCAAACACAAACTCTACCTCAAACACAAACTCTACCTCAAACACAGCCTCTACCTCAAACACAAACTCTACCTCAAACACAAACTCTACCTCAAACACAAACTCTACCTCAAACACAGCCTCTACCTCAAACACATACTCTACCTCAAACACAGCCTCTACCTCAAACACAAACTCTACCTCAAACACAAACTCTACCTCAAACACAAACTCTACCTCAAACACAGCTGTGCAATACGGTGGAGAGTAGCTGTGCAATATGGTGGAGAGTAGCTGTGCAATATGGTGGAGAGTAGCATGAATGTCATGACCAGTGAACTGTTTTTTGCGTAATGTTTTGGTGGCAGGGTTGTGTCACATTTAAATTCCTTAAATTTTGTATACCATTTGTCTACATTACATTACATTACAGGCATTTAGCAGACGCTCTTGTCCAGAGCGACTTACAGAACATTTTAGCATTTCTTTTACATATATTATCCGTTTATACAGCTGGATATATACTGAAGCAATTCAGGTTAAGTACCTTGCTCAAGGGTACAACGGCAGTGTCCTACCTGGGAATCGAACCTGCAACCTTTCAGTTACAAGGCCAGTTCCTTAACCATAACACTATACTGCCGCCCGTATACAAAATGTGTATCATATTTAAATGTCTTAAATGGTTGTATAACATATGTATACCACGAAATGCAAAACTGAAATGCAGTGACATGATTTAAATATCACTTTTTTTTGTCTGTACAAAAATGCCATTTAAACCCAAATACAGAAACCTGCTATAAGACGTGTCGATAGTCAGAGATACACTGTTCTAGTCACACACACACACACACACACTGTTCTAGTCACACGCACACACACTCAGTCCTGTGTATTGGTAAGATGTGTCGATAGTTAGAGATACATTGTTCTAGTCAGTGAGTGATTGTCAGACATGTTATTTCACACACATGCAATCGTCTGCATGGCTTTTAGACGTATACTGTCACAAACAGTCCTGTGCATTGGTTTCAGACCTGTACTGTCTCACACACACGCACACACACACATGCGCACGCACGCACACACACGCACGCACGCACGCACACACACGCACGCACGC
This sequence comes from Ilyophis sp. 1 JC-2022, assembly GCA_022702515.1. Lineage (NCBI taxonomy): Eukaryota > Metazoa > Chordata > Actinopteri > Anguilliformes > Synaphobranchidae > Ilyophis > Ilyophis sp. 1 JC-2022. The sequence goes on along the minus strand of CM040394.1, from coordinate 114,247,479 downwards.
ACGCGCACGCACGCACGCACACGCACGCACGCACGCACGCACACACACGCACACGCACGCACACACACACACACGCACGCACCCATGCACACACACACACACACGCGCACACACACGCATGCGCACACACACACACGCACGCGCACACACACACACGCACGCGCACACACACACACACACGCACGCACGCACACACACACACACGCACGCACGCACGCACACACACACGCACGCACCCATGCACACACACACACACACACGCATGCGCACACACACACACGCACGTGCACACACACACACACACACGCACGCGCACACACACACGCACGCACACACACACGCACCCATGCACACACACACGCGCACACACACGCATGTGCACACACACACACGCACGCGCACACACACACACACACGCACGCACACACACGCACGCGCACACACACACGCACACACACACACACACACGCAGTCCTGTGTATTGGTTTCTCGCTTTATGTTTCTCAGCTGTCCTTTAATCAGTAATGTTTTCATGTTTTATCTGGACGGCCGGCCTGGACATGGTCATTGTTCACTTCGCTTTATGACTTATAGGGAGAAAAAAGCAAGAGTCCTCTGTGTGATAAATCTGCAGAGAAAAGAAGAAAAGGAAGAAGGAGAAAGATATAAAGAAGGGAGTGTTTCGGGGTGCAGCTGTATTTGGGTTCCACAGGGTTGCCCTTGGGGCGAAGGAGGGGTTTTGACCCCCATCAATCACACTGAGGACCCGCTTAATTACCCCACAGGGCCCCCGGGCCCCCAGGGTAATATGGGACCCCCATGGTCCAGAGAAGAAAAGTGCCTTTGTGCCCGGGGAGGAGGGAGCCGGGACTGGAGTGCACCCCTCCAGCCTGCCAAATTGACCCTGTACCCCCCCTGACACCGGCATCGGGGAGCAGGAGGGCGGCACGCCTGGGGGTGTTGTTGTGCAATTATGGAGGGAAAACAGCAGGCTACCAACAGCACATGGAAATGAGGAAAGAGAGAAAGAGAGAGAGGGGGGAGGGGTATAGGGGTGGAGGGCCAAGAGAGAGATAGAGGGGTGTTAGGATAGAGAGAGAGAGACAGAGAGAGGTAGGTATAGGGGTGGAGGACCAAGAGAGAGATAGAGGGTGTTAGGAGGAAGAAAAACAGAGAGAAGGGTGGGACTGAGTGAGTGAGAGCGAGAGAGATAGAGGGGTGGTAGGATAGAGAGAGACAGAGATAATATAAATGGTTATACGTTTTATATATTACTTATATTGTGTGAAATATTCTTCAATTGTGCAATATTGTATTGTGATTCTGTGTTTTCTGTACAGTAGAGAGAATACCTAGTTCATCTTGCTACGTTGGCCCAAATTATTTCACTGAATTTGTATAACAGAAAGGGGGAGCTAAAATACAGAAAATTATTACTTAAAATCATATTTATACTTTGGTTTACAGTTGATGTCTATTTCACATGCATATAGTCACATATACTACTTATTATTTAGGCCCCTTGTAATCCAGGTTAGTTGTGGCATTATTTGCCTCCACACTCATATTTCATGAGTAAGCTGTGGTCATAGAGTGTGCATAGAGCTGTGGTCATAGAGTGTGCATAGAGCTGTGGTCATGTAATAATGCAGCAGAGTTCAGGAATTATCTGGGTGGCTAATGGCACATGTGATAGATGATCTACAATATGGTATCAGCCCAACTTTATGCAGGTACTCACTAGTGCTCAGTGGTTATGAAAGGTACTCACTAGTGCTCAGTGGTTATGAAAGGTACTCACTAGTGCTCAGTGGTTATGAATGGTACTCACTAGTGCTCAGTGGTTATGAATGGTACTCACTAGTGCTCAGTGGTTATAAAAGGTAGTCACTAGTGCTCAGTGGTTATGAATGGTAGTCACTAGTGCTCAGTGGTTATAAAAGGTAGTCACTAGTGCTCAGTGGTTATGAAAGGTAGTCACTAGTGCTCAGTGGTTATGAATGGTACTCACTAGTGCTCAGTGGTTATGAATGGTAGTCACTAGTGCTCAGTGGTTATGAATGGTAGTCACTAGTGCTCAGTGGTTATAAAAGGTAGTCACTAGTGCTCAGTGGTTATGAAAGGTAGTCACTAGTGCTCAGTGGTTATAAAAGGTAGTCACTAGTGCTCAGTGGTTATGAAAGGTAGTCACTAGTGCTCAGTGGTTATGAATGGTACTCACTAGTGCTCAGTGGTTATAAAAGGTAGTCACTAGTGCTCAGTGGTTATGAATGGTAGTCACTAGTGCTCAGTGGTTATGAAAGGTAGTCACTAGTGCTCAGTGGTTATGAAAGGTAGTCACTAGTGCTCAGTGGTTATGAATGGTAGTCACTAGTGCTCAGTGGTTACGAAAGGTAGTCACTAGTGCTCAGTGGTTATGAATGGTACTCACTAGTGCTCAGTGGTTATGAAAGGTAGTCACTAGTGCTCAGTGGTTATGAAAGGTAGTCACTAGTGCTCAGTGGTTATGAATGGTACTCACTAGTGCTCAGTGGTTATGAATGGTACTCACTAGTGCTCAGTGGTTATGAAATGTGAAGAAAAATCAGTGAATCACTAATGTGGAGAACATTGTGAATATATTTTGAAACCTATTTTTCTAAGAGTTGCTTGTAAAGTGTGGTATTTGAACGGGCATTTGCATTTGAGTGGAGTGAGGGGGCAGGAGGAAGAGAGAGAAAGCTGAGCCGAAGAAATCAATTTTTCACCCAAAATATAAAACATTGAAGCTCTTATAGTCTGGTAATAATGGTCCCTCCCCTTGTAAATTTGATTTACGGAGCATAACTGATTCAATTTGCTGATACATTTACCCAGCTGAGCGAGGAGGCGGGGGATGGGGCGGTGAGCCAGGCACACCAAAATCAACAGCCCTCTCTGCATGTCCCCAAACTGCACCCCTTAAACAGCCCTCTCTGCATGTCCCCAAACTGCACCCCTTAAACAGCCCTCTCTGCACGTCCCCAAACTGTACCCCTTAAACAGCCCTCTCTGCATGTCCCCAAACTGCACCCCTTAAACAGCCCTCTCTGCATGTCCCCAAACTGTACCCCTTAAACAGCCCTCTCTGCATGTCCCCAAACTGTACCCCTTAAACAGCCCTCTCTGCATGTCCCCAAACTGTACCCCTTAAACAGCCCTCTCTGCATGTCCCCAAACTGTACCCCTTAAACAGCCCTCTCTGCATGTCCCCAAACTGTACCCCTTAAACAGCCCTCTCTGCATGTCCCCAAACTGTACCCCTTAAACAGCCCTCTCTGCACGTCCCCAAACTGTACCCCTTAAACAGCCCTCTCTGCATGTCCCCAAACTGTACCCCTTAAACAGCCCTCTCTGCATGTCCCCAAACTGTACCCCTTAAACAGCCCTCTCTGCATGTCCCCAAACTGTACCCCTTAAACAGCCCTCTCTGCATGTCCCCAAACTGTACCCCTTAAACAGCCCTCTCTGCATGTCCCCAAACTGTACCCCTTAAACAGCCCTCTCTGCATGTCCCCAAACTGTACCCCTTAAACAGCCCTCTCTGCATGTCCCCAAACTGTACCCCTTAAACAGCCCTCTCTGCATGTCCCCAAACTGTACCCCTTAAACAGCCCTCTCTGCATGTCCCCAAACTGTACCCCTTAAACAGCCCTCTCTGTATGTCCCCAAACTGTACCCCTTAAACAGCCCTCTCTGCATGTCCCCAAACTGTACCCCTTAAACAGCCCTCTCTGCATGTCCCCAAACTGTACCCCTTAAACAGCCCTCTCTGCATGTCCCCAAACTGCACCCCTTAAACAGCCCTCTCTGCATGTCCCCAAACTGCACCCCTTAAACAGCCCTCTCTGCATGTCCCCAAACTGTACCCCTTAAACAGCCCTCTCTGCATGTCCCCAAACTGCACCCCTTAAACAGCCCTCTCTGCATGTCCCCAAACTGCACCCCTTAAACAGCCCTCTCTGCATGTCCCCAAACTGTACCCCTTAAACAGCCCTCTCTGCATGTCCCCAAACTGTACCCCTTAAACAGCCCTCTCTGCATGTCCCCAAACTGTACCCCTTAAACAGCCCTCTCTGCATGTCCCCAAACTGCACCCCTTAAACAGCCCTCTCTGCATGTCCCCAAACTGTACCCCTTAAACAGCCCTCTCTGCATGTCCCCAAACTGTACCCCTTAAACAGCCCTCTCTGCATGTCCCCAAACTGTACCCCTTAAACAGCCCTCTCTGCATGTCCCCAAACTGCACCCCTTAAACAGCCCTCTCTGCATGTCCCCAAACTGCACCCCTTAAACAGCCCTCTCTGCATGACCCCAAACTGTACCCCTTAAACAGCCCTCTCTGCATGTCCCCAAACTGTACCCCTTAAACAGCCCTCTCTGCACGTCCCCAAACTGTACCCCTTAAACAGCCCTCTCTGCATGTCCCCAAACTGCACCCCTTAAACAGCCCTCTCTGCATGTCCCCAAACTGTACCCCTTAAACAGCCCTCTCTGCATGTCCCCAAACTGCACCCCTTAAACAGCCCTCTCTGCATGTCCCCAAACTGTACCCCTTAAACAGCCCTCTCTGCATGTCCCCAAACTGCACCCCTTAAACAGCCCTCTCTGCATGTCCCCAAACTGTACCCCTTAAACAGCCCTCTCTGCACGTCCCCAAACTGTACCCCTTAAACAGCCCTCTCTGCATGTCCCCAAACTGTACCCCTTAAACAGCCCTCTCTGCATGTCCCCAAACTGCACCCCTTAAACAGCCCTCTCTGCATGTCCCCAAACTGTACCCCTTAAACAGCCCTCTCTGCATGTCCCCAAACTGTACCCCTTAAACAGCCCTCTCTGCACGTCCCCAAACTGTACCCCTTAAACAGCCCTCTCTGCATGTCCCCAAACTGTACCCCTTAAACAGCCCTCTCTGCATGTCCCCAAACTGCACCCCTTAAACAGCCCTCTCTGCATGTCCCCAAACTGTACCCCTTAAACAGCCCTCTCTGCATGTCCCCAAACTGTACCCCTTAAACAGCCCTCTCTGCATGTCCCCAAACTGCACCCCTTAAACAGCCCTCTCTGCATGTCCCCAAACTGTACCCCTTAAACAGCCCTCTCTGCATGTCCCCAAACTGTACCCCTTAAACAGCCCTCTCTGCACGTCCCCAAACTGTACCCCTTAAACAGCCCTTAAGCAGACGCTGCTCTGGAGTGATGCTGTATCTGCTGTAGTCATGTTGGAGAGCTGTATATAAAAGGCCTGAATCGGAAGGTTATAATAGGTTATAATAGTGGTGATGGTTCAACGCTAAAAGTGACACTGGACTGGAGTCATAAACATATGCTAATATGGTAGTTTAAATATAAAAATGTCCATTGATTCTTACAGGAGCCCTCAGTAAAGCCGAAACCATCACTGAACACAACATGCGACCTGTAATTCTGAGCTGTTGCATTTATCAACACAATATGGTTATCTTTATTTAACTGATGTCATTTCAAGACGCATCTCAACAAACAGAAGAATTGTAAATGCTTAATGTAAATGCTTAATGTAAATGAATAATGTAAATGAATAATGTAAATGAATAATGTAAATGCTTAATGTAAATTAATAATGTAAATTAATAATGTAAATGCTTCACGAATAATTACACACTAACCGAATCAAGGGGCTCTATCTTGGCGATCTTAGCGCATAGTCTAAAATGCATGGCACAAGTGCATTTAGGGCGCAAGGCTCAAATGGGCTGAACTTAGTCTCTTCATTACGTATAGGCGTGTCTTGGGCGTAACATACAATAAACCAATCAGTGTCATTTCCCATTCCCTGCGTTTACACCTACAGCTGGCGAAACAGACCTGCTCCTGCATGAAGTTAAAGCGCGCATGCAGAGAATATATGGCATTAAAATTCTCAGAATGAAATGTGTAACGTGCTGCAAATTCTTTGTTTCTAATTGTTGAAAATGTTTATTTTCCGTCATTAGATTCTTAGTTCTCTTTAAAATCATTTTGTTCATTTATGGAATAACAGGTGAAATCATCGGTGTCTTAATTGCAGAAAATATGGAAACCTGAACGTATTAAAAAACATATGAAGAACGAATAGCGTGAAAAATTCAGTTAACATGGAGAAATGTTTATTAATATGTTTTTTGAACCGTATTGAAAAAACCATAAATACCGTAAAACAATAAACGCAATATTCACTGGACAAAGTAGTGCTTGTTTTCATGAGTTTACTATGGAATAACAACAATACACACATTAGGTGTGAATGACAATTTGTGCATTAGGCTTGATATAGGTGTTTAATGGATAGCCATTGTCCCCTAAAAGAAGATTGTCCCCCCTGGGAGAATACAAAAACTATTGGCTAATAGAGAAGCCTGATCCAGGATAATTTGCGAATACGTGTGTAACCTTACACGTAGCATCATAAGTTTCCTGGATATTGATGGAGTGGGCTCCCTTACGTTTCACATACAGTACATAAGAGCGTTTTCTCTGCTGAGGCAGAACTCCAGGAAATCTCTGCAAGTTCGCTGTGAACTTCTGTTTTACCCGTTCTTGGCTGACAGGTGTGATGGGGACTTGAATGTATTCATTGCATATAGGAGTGCATATAGGGAGCAGGTAGTTGTCTCTAGCTGCCAGAAGATGATAGATGTTTGGGATAAACACATTCCCCATTGGGGACAGGTATGTGGTCCTTGACCGATGCATTTTTATTATTATGCATTTTTTGATATACACAATACTAATATTTCACATTGCAATCTTGATATGATGCATGTTTTGTGCACGCCCGTGTGTGTAACAGAAAAGAAGGTGTACGTGTCTTGTGCACACGCCCACGTCGATGCATATTACTTTATTATCTTTATCTACACTATTACTATTACTATCTACATACTGCCGACGGGGCTCGCGCCCCCATCGCCCGGAGTCGACCAGAGAAGGATGGGTTCCCCTTGAGTCTGGTTCCTCCCAAGGTTTCTTCCTCTCTACCACCTAGGAGCACGCCCCCATCGCCCGGAGTCGACCAGAGAAGGATGGGTTCCCCCTTTAGTCTGGCTCCTCCCAAGGTTTCTTCCTCTCTACCACCTGGGAGTTTTTCCTTGCCACTGTTGCCTTTGGCTTGCTCTTGTGGGGGTTTAGGCTTTAGGGTTTTCTGTGAAGCGTATTGTGACAATTGGTTGTGAAATGTGCTATATAAATAAAAATTTATTTTGAAATAATATTGCGCTGTTAAAATGACATTGAAACAGCTGTGACATGAGTTAAAACCAAGTTTGATATGGTTTTAGCACAAATGCTTCTTGTTGCCTGAAAATAGCAAGACGCCACAATTAGCCTGGCCACACCTCATCTTAAGACTAACACACCCAGTTCACCGCAAGTATACCTGCTATTAAACAACGTGAGCGCTGGATGGCAAAATGACTGTGTCGGTCTGAAACTAGCAAAGACACTTGCATTTGGGTTACCACCACTTAGCGCCGCGTGTAAGATAAAGCCCCAGGACACTTAGCGCCGCGACACTATTTTGTATCTTTCCTGAATCTGAGCCGTTTCTTTGAGGCATGTTATTTTGTGAAGAATTGAGGTGCATTCTCCCTGAACATTACATTACATTACGTTCATTTAGCAGACACTTTTATCCAAAGCGACATCCAATAAGTGCATACCGAAGGTCATTGAAGCAACTACAAGAGGTCAGATAAAGCACATGTCTATCATAAAGAAGCAGCTATCCATAGTCATGAACAAGGAAATAATACCACACACCCCCTCACTATCCACAACCCACCTCAGCCAGCCCTGGACCAATACCGTGGTCCGAGAGACCAAAGGCACAAAGTGTTTCCAGGGTCATCTCTGGCAGGAAACAGTAGCAGCAAGGGGTAGCCATAGTGACCTGGTGAACTGTGTGCTATGCCTGGCATTTACCCAGCAAGCACCAGGAAGGAACACAGTGAGCAGGTCTAGCAGGGCCTTGTGGGATAACAGATCTGGGACTTAATTTCAGGTGGAACATATAATAAAAGCAGCCCACAGCGCACAGCCCACAGCACACAGCGCACAGCCCACAGCACACAGCACACAGCGCACAGCCCACAGCCCACAGCGCACAGCCCACAGCACACAGTGCACAGCACACAGCGCACAGCGCACAGCACACAGTGCACAGCCCACAGCGCACAGCCCACAGCCCACAGCGCACAGCCCACAGCGCACAGCACACAGCCCACAGCACAGTGCACAGCCCACAGCCCACAGCACACAGTGCACAGCACACAGCACACAGCACACAGCGCACAGCCCACAGCCCACAGCACACAGTGCACAGCACAGCGCACAGCCCACAGCGCACAGCCCACAGCGCACAGCGCACAGCACACAGTGCACAGCCCACAGCGCACAGCGCACAGCACACAGCGCACAGCCCACAGCACACAGCCCACAGCCCACAGCACACAGCCCACAGCCCACAGCGCACAGTGCACAGCGCACAGCACACAGTGCACAGCTCACAGAATTAAAGTCTAATTTAAGTGTTGTAGAAACAAAAATAAATCTATTTCAGTCTTTTGTTTCTTCTTTTCTTCCTATCTCTCTCTCTATTGTTTTTCTCTCGCTTTCTCTCTTCTCTCTCTCTTCCTCTCATCATTTGTCAGATGATGTTTGCGATAGGCAGAAAATCTGTCCAATCACTGTCTGAGCTATCAATCAGACCTGACAAGCAGAGTCTAAATGAAAAGCAACCAGAGGTACTCCGACCCCCACCCCCACCCCCACCCCCCGCACGCTTTGTTTCCCTTTCCGAGGACAAAAACAGACGGACAAGATGGAGGTCTGAAAATTAATCAAATCACCCCGTGGAACAACCTCTTCCTCCCGATAATGACTGAATAAAGTCCCATCCTCTCATTGGGCAGCTGGTCTAATATGCCCCCCCATCCCTCATCTGCTCTCCCTCTGCTCCCCACGGGGCAATATTGGGCAGGTGTGTGGGGGCCAGGGTGTTACCAAGGCAACTCGACCTGAGCCCCTGCTGGCAGAGCATGGCTGTCAATCCCCTCCATCACCATGACTACCACCAGCATCACCCTCACTAGCTGCCCCGACAGGGGGTAATATTCTCTCTATATACACTCTATATCAGGGGTCACCAACCTTTTTGCAACTGAGAGCTACTTCAAGGGTACTGAGTAGTACGGAGGGCTACTTGTTGGATTGTAATTGTTGACGAGGGGGGGGGTGCTATCGAAATATTTCGCGGACCTCGATTGAAATTGTTGACGGGGGGGGGTGCTATCAAAAGATTTCGCAGACCTCGATTGAAATTGTTGACGGGGGGGGGTGCTATCAAAAGATTTCGCGGACCTCGATTGAAATTGTTGACGGGGGGGGGGAATAAAATACTGTTTATTAAATTGTTCATTTAGCGTATTAACCGCGAGTGTTCGTTTGCGTGCCTAAGTTAACAGTAAATCGCCGATAACGAGCCACGTACACGCGTTATATTGCTATTTTTAGAACATGCCTCGCGGGCGACTGAGAAGGAGCCAACGGGCGACCGGGTGCCCGCGGGCATAGGGTTGGTGACCCCTGCTCTATATACAGGGTTATATTCTCTATATACACACTCTATATACAGGGTTATATTCTCTATATACACACTCTATATACAGGGTTATATTCTCGATATACACACTCTATATACAGGGTTATATTCTCTATATACACACTATATACAGGGTTATATTCTCTATATACACACTCTATATACAGGGTTATATTCTCTATATACACACTATATACAGGGTTATATTCTCTATATACACTCTATATACAGGGTTATATTCTCTATATACACACTCTATATACAGGGTTATATTCTCTATATACACACTCTATATACAGGGTTATATTCTCTATATACACACTCTATATACAGGGTTATATTCTCGATATACACACTATATACAGGGTTATATTCTCTATATACACACTCTATATACAGGGTTATATTCTCTATATACACACTCTATATACAGGGTTATATTATCTATATACACACTCTATATACAGGGTTATATTCTCTATATACACACTCTATATACAGGGTTATATTCTCTATATACACACTCTATATACAGGGTTATATTCTCTATATACACACTCTATATACAGGGTTATATTCTCTATATACACACTATATACAGGGTTATATTCTCTATATACACACTATATACAGAGTTATATTCTCTATATACACACTATATACAGGGTTATATTCTCTATATACACACTATATACAGGGTTATATTCTCTATATACACACTATATACAGGGTTATATTCTCTATAGAAATCTAGGTGTACTCATTGACTCTGATCTCAACTTTGATAACCACGTCAAATCAATAACCAAATCCGCCTTTTATCATCTTAAGAATATAGCAAGAGTCAGAGGCTTTATGTCAAAACAAGACCTAGAAACCCTCATTCATGCCTTTATCTCAAGTAGGGTTGATTACTGTAATGCTCTTTTCACTGGTCTCTCCAAAAAATCCATTAAACGGCTCCAACTTATTCAAAACGCTGCTGCCAGGCTTCTCACAAGGACCAAAAGAAGTGCACACATCACCCCAATCCTTAGATCATTACACTGGCTTCCAGTCCGTTATAGAATAGATTTCAAAGTGATGCTAATAGTTTATAAATCATTGAACGGCTTAGGACCAAAATACATCTTGGAAATGCTCAGGCCATATAAACCTAACAGACCTCTTAGATCCTTGGGATCGGATCAGCTCATTGTGCCTAAGGTCAAAACAAAAATGGGTGAGGCAGCCTTTAGTTTTTACACTACCCATAGCTGGAACTTACTACCTTACAATCTTAGACATGCCTCTTGTATTATGTCTTTTAAATCTGGTCTGAAAAGTTTACTCTTCTCCCAGGCCTTTGACTGTACTTAGTCCCGTCCGTGTCTGAAATTTCGCTGCATTTTACTGTATTTTTATTAAGCCCTGCCGGTATTTTTAAATCTATCGTCTCTTGTGTATTTATCGTAATTTGATTTTCTCTCTATTTTTAATCTCTCCTGGAACTTGCAGAGGGAACTCCTCCCCCCTTTGTACCTAGCATTTCTGACTAGAGTGTTCCACTAGAATCTCTTATGTACCTAGCGTTCCCAACTGGAGTGCTCCATTACCGTGGAATACCCAGTGTGTTCGACTAGAGTGTTCCACTAGCATGGAACTTGCAGAAGAAATTCTAAATTTCCTAATATCTTCTGGAACTTGCAGATGGAGCTCTCTCCCTCTGTACCTAACATATCTGATTAGAGTGTTCCATTAGCTCATGCATTGCACTGCATTTTACTGTATTTTTATTAAGCCCTGCCGGTATTTTTAATCATCTTTAATCAAAATCGTCTATCTTTTAAGTCTATTTATCTTTTAAAGCCATTTTATCTTTTATCTTATCTTTTATTATTATTATTTTTTTCTTTTTCCTTCTTTTATTCTTTCTTTTTATAAATTGATCTTAAACTGTGAATGATGTATTGTCAAATCAATCTCTTTTGCCCCTTTCATTATTCTGTGAAGCACTTTGAATTGCATTCAATTGTATGAATATGTGCTATACAAATAAACTTGACTTGACTTGACTATATACACACTCTATATACAGGGTTATATTCTCTATATACACACTCCATATACAGGGTTATATTCTCTATATACACACTCTATATACAGGGTTATATTCTCTATATACACACTCTATATACAGGGTTATATTCTCTATATACACACTCTATATACAGGGTTATATTCTCTATATACACACTCTATATACAGGGTTATATTCTCTATATACACACTCTATATACAGGGTTATATTCTCTATATACACACTCCATATACAGGGTTATATTCTCTATATACACACTATATACAGGGTTATATTCTCTATATACACACTATATACAGAGTTATATTCTCTATACACACTCTATATACAGGGTTATATTCTCTATATACACACTATATACAGGGTTATATTCTCTATATACACACTCTATATACAGGGTTATATTCTCTATATACACACTATATACAGGGTTATATTCTCTATATACACACGGTATATACAGGGTTATATTCTCTATATACCCAATCTATATACAGGGTTATATTATCTATATACACACTCTATATACAAGGTTATATTCTCTATATACACACTCTATAGACAGGGTTATATTCTCTATATACACACTCTATATACAGGGTTATATTCTCTATATACACACTCTATATACAGGGTTATATTCTCTATATACACACTATATACAGGGTTATATTCTCTATACACACACTATATACAGAGTTATATTCTCTATACACACTCTATATAGAGGGTTATATTCTCTATATACACACTATATACAGGGTTATATTCTCTATATACACACTATATACAGAGTTATATTCTCTATACACACTCTATATACAGGGTTATATTCTCTATATACACACTATATACAGGGTTATATTCTCTATATACACACTATATACAGAGTTATATTCTCTATACACACTCTATATACAGGGTTATATTCTCTATATACACACTATATACAGGGTTATATTCTCTATATACACACTCTATATACAGGGTTATATTCTCTATATACACACTATATACAGGGTTATATTCTCTATATACCCAATCTATATACAGGGTTATATTCTCTATATACACACTCTATATACAAGGTTATATTCTCTATATACACACTCTATATACAGGGTTATATTCTCTATATACACACTCTATATACAGGGTTATATTCTCTATATACACACTATATACAGGGTTATATTCTCTATACACACACTATATACAGAGTTATATTCTCTATACACACTCTATATAGAGGGTTATATTCTCTATATACACACTCTATATACAGGGTTATATTCTCTATATACCCAATCTATATACAGGGTTATATTCTCTATATACACACTCTATATACAGGGTTATATTCTCTATATACCCAATCTATATACAGGGTTATATTCTCTATATACACACTCTATATACAAGGTTATATTCTCTATATACACACTATATACAGGGTTATATTCTCTATATACACACTATATACACAGTTATATTCTCTATACACACTCTATATACAGGGTTATATTCTCTATATACACACTATATACAGGGTTATATTCTCTATATACACACTCTATATACAGGGTTATATTCTCTATATACACACTATATACAGGGTTATATTCTCTATATACACACTCTATATACAGGGTTATATTCTCTATATACACACTATATACAGGGTTATATTCTCTATATACACACTGTATATACAGGGTTATATTCTCTATATACACACATTATATACAGGGTTATATTCTCCACATACACACAGTCACACACACACACACAAACATGCACACACGCACAACTGTGCACGTGCAGGCACGCACACAAAAAAACACAACACCGAGCGCACACACACAAGACAGCCATACACACAGGCACACACACAGACGCAGAAAACCACACACACACACACACACACACACACATAAATAACAAGCAAGCAGCCAGTAAAAGCCTGTGTTTACTTTCTTCTCCTACTAAAGAATGACCCGGAATCAGAGCAGAAAATTACTGCTGACCAAACATGGGCGTCATTTTCTGCCGTACCTTTTAAAGGCCCAATAAACAAATGAAGTGCCCCCTTCACTCTTGTCCAGAGATTGACTGCACCGCTAAAACCAAATGATATATTGCTGTATAGCAACTGCCCCACGCCATCAGCCAAACTGCCCCACGCCGTCAGCCAAACTGCCCCACGCCGTCAGCCAAATTGCCCCACGCCGTCAGCCAAACTGTCCCACGCCATCAGCCAAACTGTCCCACGCTGTCAGGAAAACTGCCCCAGGCTGTCAGGAAAACAGCACCACACTGTCAGCCAAACTGCCCCACGCTGTCAGCAAAACTGCCCCACGCTGTCAGCAAAACTGCCCTGTGCAAAGTTACTGAGATACAGAACATCAGGAACATGGACCCTGAGTTCTCCCTGCACGTATTAACACTACAGAGCCAATCAGCATTCTCCCTGCACGTATTAGCACTACAGAGCCAATCAGCATTCTCCCTGCACGTATTAGCACTACAGAGCCAATCAGCATTCTCCCTGCACGTATTAGCACTACAGAGCCAATCACCATTCTCCATGCACGTATTAGCACTACAGAACCAATCAGCATTCTCCCTGCACGTATTAGCACTACAGAGCCAATCAGCATTCTCCCTGCACGTATTAGCACTACAGAGCCAATCAGCATTCTCCCTGCATGTATTAGCACTACAGAGCCAATCAGCATTCTCCCTGCACGTATTAGCACTACAGAGCCAATCAGCATTCTCTCTGTGTGGATATACCAGCTCCATGTATGGGTCTCTGTGTGTGGAGGTACCAGCCCCACGTATGGGTCTCTGTGTGTGGAGGTACCAGCCCCACGTATGGGTCTCTGTGTGTGGAGGTACCAGCCCCACGTATGGGTCTCTGTGTGTGGAGGTACCAGCCCCACGTATGGGTCTCTGTGTGTGGAGGTACCAGCCCCACGTATGGGTCTCTCTGTGTGGATGTACCAGCCCCAGATATGGGTCTCTGTGTGTGGAGGTACCAGCCCCATGTATGGGTCTCTCTGTGTGGATGTACCAGCCCCATGTATGGGTCTCTGTGTGTGGAGGTACCAGCCCCATGTATGGGTCTCTGTGTGTGGAGGTACCAGCCCCATGTATGGGTCTCTGTGTGTGGAGGTACCAGCCCCACGTATGGGTCTCTGTGTGTGGAGGTACCAGCCCCACGTATGGGTCTCTGTGTGTGGAGGTACCAGCCCCACGTATGGGTCTCTGTGTGTGGAGGTACCAGCCCCACGTATGGGTCTCTGTGTGTGGAGGTACCAGCCCCAGATATGGGTCTCTGTGTGTGGAGGTACCAGCCCCATGTATGGGTCTCTCTGTGTGGATGTACCAGCCCCATGTATGGGTCTCTGTGTGTGGAGGTACCAGCCCCACGTATGGGTCTCTGTGTGTGGAGGTACCAGCCCCATGTATGGGTCTCTGTGTGTGGAGGTACCAGCCCCACGTATGGGTCTCTGTGTGTGGAGGTACCAGCCCCATGTATGGGTCTCTGTGTGTGGAGGTACCAGCCCCACGTATGGGTCTCTGTGTGTGGAGGTACCAGGTGTTATATGTACAGTACACAAGCTGTACTGTATGAAAGTATCTAGCGCAGGGGTGTCCAATCTTATCCAAAAAGGTTTGGTGTGGGTGAAGGTTTTTGTTTTAGCCCAGCACTGCCGACACCTGATTCAACTAATTAATTAATCATGGTCTTCAATCAGTTCAATCAGTTCAATACACCCCCCCACTCCGCTGTTTTTCAGTGAGCCCCCACCCCTCCCAACCTCTCTCCCAAAATGACAGACCCCCCGTCACACACACACAGGGTTTTAAAGTCAGAGAATCTGGAGATTCATTATAAAGAACCACAGATAACCAGAACATGCACTTTGACATTCAGTGGAAAGCACATTTTGTTGTGAATATATGACAGCCAATCACATTGTCAAACAGTTTCCATGACTTTTTTTTACCAAAGCTAGGATGGAAGTTTCATAAATCACAAACAACAGAAATAATGCAACAAAAAAATGAAACATAATGAGCTTTTCCGGGCTGTTGCCTCCCGAGGCAGGGGGAATGAGAGTAATTAAGTGGAGATGCGTGAATTACCACTGGAATTCCTGCTAGGTCAAAGGTCAAGGGGAGGAGTCATCTTCCTCACGCTCAATTTGAGCAGTGTTGTGTGGAGGAGAGACCCGCGTAAACAAAGGGCTGCACGCAGTCAGAGGAGCCGGGGTAGGGTTAGGGGGGGTAGGGTTAGGGGGGTTAGGGTTAGGGGGGGTAGGGTTCGGGGGGTTAGGGTTAGGGGGGTTAGGGTTTGGGGGGGTTTTATGTCCCGTCCGGTGACTCACTAATACAGACACCCATTCACTGCACATACATGTGCTCCTAGTCATATCTGCACATAACACAGACCTCAATCTCAGCACAAAGATATCAGCCCAGGCCAAACGCCATCAATCCCAGTGTCAGATCCGCCACAATAACCAAATCCCCTCAAGACACATCCGGTTTTAATGAATGTGAGAAACTCAAACCACCAGTCGTGAGAGTGGAATCTGGGGTTCTATTGCAGCAGTGCACATCAGGCCACTGCTTGTGGACACAGAATAAAGACTTTCTGAATGTGATGATTATCTGCTTGGTGAAATATTCACAGGTATTTTAAAGGGTTGTCGGGATGCAAACTTTCAGTACAGAGGGGATTACGCTGACTAAGGTGAGAGAATAATAAGGTGAATCACTGCAGGGTAAACCCCAAGAAAGAAATTCAGCCCTTGAGAGCCAAGATCATCCATCCATCCATCCATCCATCCATCCATTATCTAACCCGCTTATTCATACCTTTATTTAAACAGGGAAGGGCCATTGAGAGCAAGCTCTCTTTTACAAGGACGCCCTGTTTACAATACAAAAATAACAACAGTATAAAAAATATTAAAACAGAACAGCAGCATATAATATTACAGTATAAAAAACTAAAATATTAATAAATAACATAAAAGCACTATTTAGGCGCAACAATGGTTTAGCGAAAACACACACATTCACATTCCTGGTCAGGGTCGCAGGAGGGCTGGAGCCTATCCCAGCATGCATTGGGTGAGAGGCAGAAATACACCCTGGACAGGTCGCCAATCACATCACAGGGCGAGGTAAAATCAGGGAAACCTTTTTTCCTTTAAACTGCTCAGAGTAATGTCAGCGCTACTGAATCATGGGAAAGAAGGGAGGTGTTGGGGAGGTCAGTGAAAAACTCTGCTTGTGAAAACCAAACCGCCATTTTAATTAGTAAGATCAGAATTTAGTACAAAAAAGAACTAAAGCTGAGTTTAGTTCACAGGGACCATAACAGCATAAGAACTAATCAGTTACATTGAAAAGTTTAAATAAGGGTCCGACCACTGAGCCACTAAGACACCATCTTCTCTCACAAACACACCCTTACCTCTTACGCCACAAAACAGATAAGTGCACTAATCTCTCAAAGACAATACTTCAGATAAATAGGGCAGGGTTACAGTTTTTGGGGGTAGGGTGTTATTATCTACAATAAAGTTTCTAAGTCGGGTTTCTAAAATACTTTTGTTTCCAACGGCAATGAAACTGGACTTCACCTTTTCGCCGTTTCTCCGAGACTGTCTGTACAGCGCTGAGAGGAAGGGCCTAACGGCGGTATGTCGTTGTGGCGGGTCGAGGCCACCGCCTTGGCGCTGCCAGAGATCTGCGCTGGTTGCCGTAGCGAGGCTCCGCCCCTGTGTGTAAATGTACCCGCCTCTTTGGGCACCGGGCCCGCCTCCATTTTCACCAGGAGGTGTGGCTTCTTCCTCAGCCGCTTGGCCTCGTTCTGAAGCTTCTGACGGATGTAGCCCTTGATTTCTGCGTCCGTCTTCCCGGGAAAATAATGCTGCACGGCTCCTGAGGGGCCAATCAGAGGAGGCTGTCAACAACAGCGCCTGTCATTTTATAACCACTTTATTTTGTTTTATTACAACTTGTGTTGCCATGTTATTACTCAGCAGCCTTTTCTAAAGTACAGACTGTGTGGCCGGTCTGAAGAAATGAGAGTCAGAAAGCAGACAGAAATGGGGACTGTTTTAGTGTTAAAGAGGGCGGCAGAATTAGCACTACAGGGGAGCTCGTTTTAGGGAGAGAGGAAGTGCTAGTGTAAGAAAGGGAGGCACAGTAACAGTGGTAGTCTTAATGTTGGAATGGAGGCAGTGTTAGTGTTAAATGGGGAGTCAAGCAGTGTTAGTGTTAAACAGGGAGGCAGTGTTAGTGTTAAACAGGGAGGCAGTGTTAGTGTTAAACAGGGAGGCAGTGTTAGTGTTAAACAGGGAGGCAGTGTTAGTGTTAAACAGGGAGGCAGTGTTAGTGTTAAACAGGGAGGCAGTGTTAGCGTTAAACAGGGAGGCAGTGTTAGCGTTAAACAGGGAGGCAGTGTTAGCGTTAAACAGGGAGGCAGTGTTAGCGTTAAACAGGGAGGCAGTGTTAGTGTTAAACAGGGAGGCAGTGTTAGCGTTAAATAGGGAGGCAGTGTTAGCGTTAAACAGGGAGGCAGTGTTAGTGTTAAACAGGGAGGCAGTGTTAGCGTTAAACAGGGAGGCAGTGTTAGCGTTAAACAGGGAGGCAGTGTTAGCGTTAAACAGGGAGGCAGTGTTAGTGTTAAACAGGGAGGCAGTGTTAGTGTTAAACAGGGAGGCAGTGTTAGCGTTAAACAGGGAGGCAGTGTTAGCGTTAAACAGGGAGGCAGTGTTAGCGTTAAACAGGGAGGCAGTGTTAGCGTTAAACAGGGAGGCAGTGTTAGCGTTAAACAGGGAGGCAGTGTTAGCGTTAAACAGGGAGGCAGTGTTAGCGTTAAACAGGGAGGCAGTGTTAGCGTTAAACAGGGAGGCAGTGTTAGCGTTAAATAGGGAGGCAGTGTTAGAGTTAAACAGGGAGGCAGTGTTAGCGTTAAATAGGGAGGCAGTGTTAGTGTTAAACAGGGAGGCAGTGTTAGTGTTAAACAGGGAGGCAGTGTTAGTGTTAAACAGGGAGGCAGTGTTAGTGTTAAACAGGGAGGCAGTGTTAGTGTTAAACAGGGAGGCAGTGTTAGCGTTAAACAGGGAGGCAGTGTTAGCGTTAAACAGGGAGGCAGTGTTAGCGTTAAACAGGGAGGCAGTGTTAGTGTTAAACAGGGAGGCAGTGTTAGTGTTAAACAGGGAGGCAGTGTTAGCGTTAAACAGGGAGGCAGTGTTAGCGTTAAACAGGGAGGCAGTGTTAGCGTTAAACAGGGAGGCAGTGTTAGCGTTAAACAGGGAGGCAGTGTTAGCGTTAAACAGGGAGGCAGTGTTAGCGTTAAACAGGGAGGCAGTGTTAGTGTTAAACAGGGAGGCAGTGTTAGTGTTAAACAGGGAGGCAGTGTTAGCGTTAAACAGGGAGGCAGTGTTAGTGTTAAACAGGGAGGCAGTGTTAGTGTTAAACAGGGAGGCAGTGTTAGTGTTAAACAGGGAGGCAGTGTTAGCGTTAAACAGGGAGGCAGTGTTAGCGTTAAACAGGGAGGCAGTGTTAGCGTTAAACAGGGAGGCAGTGTTAGCGTTAAACAGGGAGGCAGTGTTAGTGTTAAACAGGGAGGCAGTGTTAGCGTTAAACAGGGAGGCAGTGTTAGTGTTAAACAGGGAGGCAGTGTTAGTGTTAAACAGGGAGGCAGTGTTAGTGTTAAACAGGGAGGCAGTGTTAGTGTTAAACAGGGAGGCAGTGTTAGCGTTAAACAGGGAGGCAGTGTTAGTGTTAAACAGGGAGGCAGTGTTAGCGTTAAACAGGGAGGCAGTGTTAGCGTTAAACAGGGAGGCAGTGTTAGCGTTAAACAGGGAGGCAGTGTTAGTGTTAAACAGGGAGGCAGTGTTAGTGTTAAACAGGGAGGCAGTGTTAGTGTTAAACAGGGAGGCAGTGTTAGCGTTAAACAGGGAGGCAGTGTTAGTGTTAAACAGGGAGGCAGTGTTAGTGTTAAACAGGGAGGCAGTGTTAGCGTTAAACAGGGAGGCAGTGTTAGTGTTAAACAGGGAGGCAGTGTTAGTGTTAAACAGGGAGGCAGTGTTAGCGTTAAACAGGGAGGCAGTGTTAGCGTTAAACAGGGAGGCAGTGTTAGCGTTAAACAGGGAGGCAGTGTTAGCGTTAAACAGGGAGGCAGTGTTAGCGTTAAACAGGGAGGCAGTGTTAGTGTTAAACAGGGAGGCAGTGTTAGCGTTAAACAGGGAGGCAGTGTTAGCGTTAAACAGGGAGGCAGTGTTAGCGTTAAACAGGGAGGCAGTGTTAGTGTTAAACAGGGAGGCAGTGTTAGCGTTAAACAGGGAGGCAGTGTTAGTGTTAAACAGGGAGGCAGTGTTAGTGTTAAACAGGGAGGCAGTGTTAGCGTTAAACAGGGAGGCAGTGTTAGTGTTAAACAGGGAGGCAGTGTTAGTGTTAAACAGGGAGGCAGTGTTAGCGTTAAACAGGGAGGCAGTGTTAGCGTTAAACAGGGAGGCAGTGTTAGCGTTAAACAGGGAGGCAGTGTTAGCGTTAAACAGGGAGGCAGTGTTAGCGTTAAACAGGGAGGCAGTGTTAGCGTTAAACAGGGAGGCAGTGTTAGTGTTAAACAGGGAGGCAGTGTTAGTGTTAAACAGGGAGGCAGTGTTAGTGTTAAACAGGGAGGCAGTGTTAGCGTTAAACAGGGAGGCAGTGTTAGTGTTAAACAGGGAGGCAGTGTTAGTGTTAAACAGGGAGGCAGTGTTAGTGTTAAACAGGGAGGCAGTGTTAGTGTTAAACAGGGAGGCAGTGTTAGCGTTAAACAGGGAGGCAGTGTTAGTGTTAAACAGGGAGGCAGTGTTAGTGTTAAACAGGGAGGCAGTGTTAGTGTTAAACAGGGAGGCAGTGTTAGTGTTAAACAGGGAGGCAGTGTTAGTGTTAAACAGGGAGGCAGTGTTAGTGTTAAACAGGGAGGCAGTGTTAGTGTTAAACAGGGAGGCAGTGTTAGTGTTAAACAGGGAGGCAGTGTTAGTGTTAAACAGGGAGGCAGTGTTAGTGTTAAACAGGGAGGCAGTGTTAGTGTTAAACAGGGAGGCAGTGTTAGTGTTAAACAGGGAGGCAGTGTTAGTGTTAAACAGGGAGGCAGTGTTAGTGTTAAACAGGGAGGCAGTGTTAGTGTTAAACAGGGAGGCAGTGTTAGTGTTAAACAGGGAGGCAGTGTTAGTGTTAAACAGGGAGGCAGTGTTAGTGTTAAACAGGGAGGCAGTGTTAGTGTTAAACAGGGAGGCAGTGTTAGTGTTAAACAGGGAGGCAGTGTTAGTGTTAAACAGGGAGGCAGTGTTAGTGTTAAACAGGGAGGCAGTGTTAGTGTTAAACAGGGAGGCAGTGTTAGTGTTAAACAGGGAGGCAGTGTTAGCGTTAAACAGGGAGGCAGTGTTAGTGTTAAACAGGGAGGCAGTGTTAGTGTTAAACAGGGAGGCAGTGTTAGTGTTAAACAGTAGGTAATGTTAGCATTAGTTCCTACAAACAGGAGGCAGTGTTAGTGTTAAACAGGTATAGAGGCAGTGTTAGTGTTAAACAGGGAGGCAGTGTTAGTGTTAAACAGGGAGGCAGTGTTAGTGTTAAACAGGTATAGAGGCAGTGTTAGTGTTAAACAGGGAGGCAGTGTTAGTGTTAAACAGTAGTAATGTTAGTGTTAGAGACGGCAGTGTCAGGCGGTCGGCGCTCATGTTCCAGAGGAAAACGACGGTGGTAATCCAGAGAGACACAGCGACAGTGTTAAAAAGTTAGCGGAAGAGGCGGTTGAGGAGGGTCGTACTCAGGATGGCTTGGACCTCCTCGGCAGGCAGAGCAGGTTTGGGCTGGCCACTCTTGTTGTAGACGATGCCGGAGATGGAGCGTGAAGCCAGGCAGTCTCTCTCATAGAGTCCGCGCAGCAGGTCATTGGTCAGTTTCTGGGCCGTGGTGCCAGTGTTGCAACGGTCCAACAGCTCGGGGGAAATAAACTGGATACAACAGCTTCAGTTTCAGTCACAGTTGCTGCTTTGACCAAACGTTCATTACTTACTACGGCCTCCTGTGACTGAAATCCACATCATCTTATACAATCAGTCACTTACTACGGCCTCCTGTGACTGAAATCCACATCAACTTATACAATCAGTCACTTACTACGGCCTCCTGTGACTGAAATCCACATCAACTTATACAATCAGTCACTTACTACGGCCTCCTGTGACTGAAATCCACATCATCTTATACAATCAGTCACTTACTACGGCCTCCTGTGACTGAAATCCACATCATCTTATACAATCAGTCACTTACTACGGCCTCCTGTGACTGAAATCCACATCATCTTATACAATCAGTCACTTACTACGGCCTCCTGTGACTGAAATCCACATCATCTTATACAATCAGTCACTTTCTACGGCCTCACGTGACTGAAATCCACATCATCTTATACAATCAGTCACTTACTACGGCCTCCTGTGACTGAAATCCACATCATCTTATACAATCAGTCACTTACTACGGCCTCCTGTGACTGAAATCCACATCATCTTCTACAATCAGTCACTTACTACGGCCTCCTGTGACTGAAATCCACATCATCTTATACAGTCATTCAATGTTTTAAACGTGAGGTTCCTTCCTTAATGTGTAATTAAGGAAGGAACAATTTGTAAATTGTGGCGATATCAATGGCGGTATTTGTCTGGCCATATTGGCTAATGCTAATGCTAATGCTGATGGAAATACTGTTTGACATTAACAACACAAACGGAATGGAAACTGCAACCAAGTTTTCACATTCGTGGAAGAAAATATGAGCACAGATGTCCACTTATGAAGGAAAAATTCAACAAAAGTTTATACGTAGAACAAAATACTTCAACAACATGTTTTATTATTAAGCAGAAAATTAGTCGAGAGCTGCTGCACCTCAGTGTTTGGCTGGTAAAAAAAATAATGAATTAAAAACAATTAATAAATAAGATATTAGATATTTTACATAATCTTAGATATTAGATATCTAAAATAATATTAGATATTAGATATTATACATAATCGTAGCTATTAAATATCTTAGATAATCTTAGATATTAGATATCTTACACAACCTTGGATATTAGATATCGTACTTAATCTTAAATAAGATATTTTAGATAATAGATATCTTAGATAATATTACATATTTTGTAACCCTGAGTTCAAAATTCCACATAGCACATAGTCTCCATATGCATCAGCCACACAAAGCCGCATTGACACTGTCTGCATGATGCACACAGTCTCCATATGCATCAGCCACACAAAGCCGCATTGACACTGTCTGCATGATGCACACAGTCTCCATATGCATCAGCCACACAAAGCCGCATTGACACTGTCTGCATGATGCACACAGTCTCCATATGCATCAGCCACACAAAGCCGCATTGACACTGTCTGCATGATGCACACAGTCTCCATATGCATCAGCCACACAAAGCCGCATTGACACTGTCTGCATGATGCACACAGTCTCCATATGCATCAGCCACACAAAGCCGCATTGACACTGCCTGCATGATGCACACAGTCTCCATATGCATCAGCCACACAAAGCCGCATTGACACTGACTGCATGATGCTTTGTGGAGCTCTCTGGTCTTTCTGAAACACGGGGATCTAATCCTGGCGCCTGAAAGGGTCTGACCAGATGGTTTTGTTCAATAAAAGCATTTAATCATCATGTACCTGGAGGCTTTGTCTTGACTGAACTCACCAGACCTAATTAGACTCATTGTGACAATTCAACTGAAAAAATGGGTTACACCAAATGGATTGTGATTGATGAATTGATTTAGTGATTGCTGTTTGAGCCCCTAGTCCTTATCGGTGCTCCGCACACCCCAAGTCTGGACGTACCTCTTGGAAGACGGGCTGCCTGTTCTGTTGGGAGCCGTTGTGGAACTCTGCCTGACCGTCTACAAAGGGATCATCCTGATTCGCCCACTGCTCCTTCAGCACAGGCGCCAGATCGTCACCTCCGACCAGCACGCCGGGTATGCTGGGAGATGGAGTCCTGCCGTCTCCATCTGCCCACAGCTGGGTCCTCTCAACCAGGGCATCCAGGTTCCGGGCCAGTTTTCCACAAGCTGCGCACACAACAACATCATCAACGTTCCCTGAAATGCAAGGTCGCGGTTCGAACCCCGAACCCCGCGTTTGTTAATAACCCCCGTCAGAGCTCAGCTTATTCTAAGAGAAGAGGAATGACCCTTATCTGGTATGAATGAGTAGAGCCGACACATAGAGCTTTATGAATAGGCCCGTCTCATAGAACAGGGCCAGGAAACCCTGGTTCTGAAGTGCCGCTGATGTTTCTGGTTTTTGTTCCATCTGAGCTTGAGCACAAGAGTTTGATGGATTATTAAAAATGAAAAATCTGAGCATGAATCTTCTGAATGGTGAAATGCTAAGTGCCTCCAGCACATGGTCACCTGCATTCATTAAACATGAATCCAGTTGTGTAGTTATAGGTTTTGGTGGAGCAAAAACCAGGACCAGGGTTGCCTGCCCGTTATCGAGTAAATATGAGCCACTTGACATAGACCTGCGGGCGGCACGGTGGGGCAGTGGATAGCACGCTGGTGCAGTGGATAGAACAGTGGTGCAGTGGATAGCACGGAGGTGCAGTGGATAGCACGGTGGTGCAGTGGATAGCAGGGTGGTGCAGTGGATAGCAGGGTGGTGCAGTGGATAGCACTGTTCTCTCACAGGGTCCTGGGTTCAAATCCAGGCCAGGGGCTTTTCTGTACGGAGTTTGTATGTTCTTCCCGTGTCCGTGTGGGTTTCCTCCGGGTACTCCGGTTTCCTCCCGCAGTCCAAAGACATGTAGGTTAGGCTAATCGGAGACTCAAAATTTCCCATAGGTATGAGTGTGTGAGTGAATGGTGTGTGTGCCCTGTGATGCACGCTGGGATAGGCTCCACCGACCCAGACCAGGAATAAACGGATTAGATAATCCATGGATGAATTGGAAGTGGCCTGGCCGGCCCCCAAACACCACCCCCCCCCCCCTTAACTGCCCCCCCAACCATAC
The DNA here is from genome assembly GCA_022702515.1 of Ilyophis sp. 1 JC-2022. Taxonomy (NCBI): domain Eukaryota; kingdom Metazoa; phylum Chordata; class Actinopteri; order Anguilliformes; family Synaphobranchidae; genus Ilyophis; species Ilyophis sp. 1 JC-2022. The sequence continues at coordinate 114,222,639 of CM040394.1, read as the reverse complement.
CTGCCCCCCCACTGCCCCCCCAACCATACCTGCCCCCCAACCATACCTGCCCCCCCCGCTCTACCTGTGAGGCATCGGATCTGCTCCCTCAGGTTCTCCATCTCCTTCTGCATACACAGCACCATGGCAACCAGCTCCGCCTTCGAGTGAAACTGCAGACAGTCCGCTTCCTGCAATGGCACATAGCGACCGTCACGCGTCACGGGAGAACACCACACATCTTCACTTTATCGTCCACATGTGGGACTTACCTGGGGGGCGGAGTCACCATCTACCAGGTGGTCCACACCTGGGCCATCCAACTCAAAGGCCTGTAGATAACAGAATGGGGAGAGTTATCCTTGTAGCAGAGTCACGATGCAATGTTTTTGTTTGCAGTCATTTATCTTACATAAATATTTGCCTCGGAATACTGCACCATGATAAAAAATGCCCATGCATTTTTTCAGTGAGTGAATCAAGCAGAGACTCAAAAATAACTTTAAAATTATGACCTGATATTGTTGGTTCAAAACACAACTTTTTAAATGATGCCATAACCAACATTGCTACACTTAGTTGTGTTAAAAAAAAATAGCAGTACAACATCAGTAACCTGATGAACCACTGTTATTCGTAGTAGTGATATCTTTGCATGGCAGATGTAGTAGTGTAATAGAAAAACAACAGACCCGACTGTCATGACATGCACACTGAGTAATTGACTCATTCATTGAAAGTGGCGTGTTCAAAATAATAGCAGTGTGAAGTTTAATTAGAGAATTCATTCATTCTGTGAAAAAACAGGTGTCATTAATTGTCCTTTATTAAGAAAGGGAAGCAAATGTTTCACACATTGTTATAAAATATATTTCCTTCTGAATTGCTAAGTAAAATGGGCCGTTCCAAACATTGTTCAGAAGAACAACGTAATTTGATTAAAATGTTGATTGGAGAGGGGAAAACGTATAAAGAAGTGCAGCAAATTATAGGATGCTCAGCTGAAAAGATCTCAAATGCTTTAAAATGGCAACAAAAACCCAAAACACGCAGAAGAAAACGAGCAACTTCTGTTCAAACGGATTGAAGAATAGTCAGAACGGCAAAGATTCAGCCAATCGTCACCTCCAGAAAGATCAAAGATGATATAAAATTGCCTGTAAGTGCCGTTACAGTCAGAAGACGTTTGATCGAAGCTAAGATATCAGCAAAAAGCCCCAGTAAAGCACCATTGTTGAAAGAACGGCATGTGCAGAATCGGTTAAAATTTGCCAAGGAACACATCGATTGGCCCAAAGAGAAATGGCGTAACATTCTGTGGACTGATGAGAGTAAAACAGTTATTTTCGGGTCTAGTGGTCGTCGACAGTACGTCAGACAGTACAGTGCGTCAGACAGTACAGTGCGTCAGACAGTGCGTCAGACAGTACAGTGCGTCAGACAGTACAGTATGTCAGACAGTGCGTCAGACAGTACAGTACGTCAGACAGTACAGTGCGTCAGACAGTGCGTCAGACAGTACAGTGCGTCAGACAGTACAGTGCGTCAGACAGTACAGTGCGTCAGACAGTACAGTGCGTCAGACAGTACAGTGCGTCAGACAGTACGTCAGACAGTACAGTGCGTCAGACAGTACAGTATGTCAGACAGTGCGTCAGACCCCCGGGTGCTGAATTCAAGCCACAGTGATGCATGCCACCCATACGTATGTGGCAGTGAGGGCGAATTTAGACCAAACAAAATGCATTTTGGGATTTTAAAATGAAAGTCCTTTTTTAACTTAATTTCTTCCTCTACACTTTTTTGTGGCCAATATGAAGCTGTGAGGTCACATGATGAGCTATCCCAGAAGCCTCATGTTCATGGCACATGCGTGAAGAGATAAATAACACTGATCTATCAACAGTGGTAACCAACAGTTAACATTTTGCATGGGATGGTGGTCCACAGTAATTTCTGTACAAATATGTCGGTCTGTAGATTATAAAGATTATTGACAATAAACATTTTAGTCAAATAGCTACAAATATCTGTAAATTACCGTAGCACATTTAGGATACACATAAATGTATTAAATATGGAAAGTGAGTACTGATACATGACAAGAGCAATAAATAGCCTAAAGATTTGTGGAAGGACACAATAATTGTAATAATGTATGAGCATCACTTACATCTTTCCCAGTATGAAATTAATCACATTCATTTAGTGTTGATACTACATTTCCTTAAATTATTGTCTTAATGCTGGATCAAGGTTCATTCAATCATTCTGATGTTGGATCAACATCCAATTTTAACAGAGAAACAATGTCTCTTCTGATATTGATCCAATGTTTGTTTCCCGTTTGGAAATATCGTTAGGAATACGCTGCTGGTCAGGAAAAACTTAATAAGGATTTTTGTTTTTTCCAAAGTAGGCCTAATCTTTCCCTGGGAAGGCATTACAGCCCATGAAAGTAATAGAGACAAACTGCTTTCAACGCATCAAACAACGGATGTTAAAATTGTGTCGTAGTTCTATAAACTTGATTTAATTGAGTTTATGGGGAAAATATCATACCACAAAAAGCCTACTTGTCCAAGGTCATCAAGTTCCGCCCTAGCCTTTATCTGTCATTTAAACACTAAAGTGAAACACTAACGTGTGAGGGTGATAACTATAAAGAGGAATTAAGATGCACTTAACATATAATCAGTATGATATATAGTGCGAACAACAGCGTGCTACTGTTGGGACGATGCATTCCACTAGAGAGCGGAGTAAACGGCTAAACTTTTTCAGACAAATCGAAGTTGAACAATAGTGTTGTACAGAAACAATAGATCACAGCTGGACATATATCTGCATCTGTCTGAGACTTCTGAAATGTGTCTCTGGTTATTTCCTTCTTAGTACTGCAGGTAATACAAAAAAATTGTAGAAGAAGCGCCACCTGCTTATTATTGCGTTTACTCCGTTTTACCGCATTGTTCTTCGGTACTTTACTTGGCATGGCTCAGATAAACCATGGCTGCCCTTTCCACGCCGTCTAATCCCATCATCACCATACAAATAAGCTTTGCGTTTTATTAATAATATTTTGTCACAATAATTATCCAGCTTGCAATGTATAATTAGGGGGAAATAACTTCACTTTTGTAGAAGGCTATTTAACAACGATGTAGCCTACGGGCGAGCGTAATCAATCAACCAGACACCTCCACAAAGGAACACAAACTTTGTTCCAAAAATAAAACAATAATAATAATTAACTCAAACCCTCGTTTTCAACTTCAGGATGGCAGCAGTGGGTGGTGAATTCTCCTCTGCGCTCTCTTTGGTAGAGTACATACGCCTTCTTCTTTTCTGCAGCCCGTGCTGAAAAGAAGAGTCGGTCGGTGTGATTGAATGCATGTGTGAAAAACACTCATCTGTCCACAATTACAGCTTTTAGAATCGGCACCGAGCACACAGCCATGTTATTGCATGTAAGCCTACTAAATGATACTACGTACACACAAGACCTTGCTTTGCAGTTTCCTTTCGTCGATGTCATGTTTTTGGTCCTCTTCTTGTTCATCTTCATGTTCGCGGTCGAGAACTCGCTTGGCGATTGTTTTCCTTCTCATTATTTTTTAGCGCACACAAAAACTAGCTGCGTCTTTAGCATATTGCACGGTTACCAACGCGTCCCCAGACAAAGTCTAGTGACCTTTCTGCGATATTCTGTGGTAGTAAGAGGCTCGGGAATACTGTTCCTAGAAGTGCAGGAAACTACATTAGTCTCGCATGTCCTACTTAGAGCACTTCTGATCTCGGTACAAAAAAATCTTTTTACTGGCCCCAATACTAGAAATGACAGTGAACTGATTTTGAACTAAATGTACTGTAGCGTAACGCGGCACAAGGTTATGCCGAACAGTCAACAGTTTGAACCGCAACGTGCTTCTGAAAAGGGGAAATATCCAAACCAGCGATGTGTTCATAATTGGTTATCTACATAGATTAGTTGTACTATTTTAAAGCTGAATTTAAAATACAATCGTTCATTTTGTGGTTGTGCGTTCATGACTTTATGTGCGCGTCTGTCTGTGCATTGGGAGCGTAAGATTCGTCACTCATTTTGGACCGTACCTCCTTGTGCATACATAGTCTAATGCGTTGGGGATAAATCGGGTGGTGGCGTTTAGCACTAAAAAGTGGAAGATTTGTGGGTGGCTGTAGTCTACTATGAGAGTAAAGGTGCAACAGGTAAAGGCAAACAGAAATGTTGATTTTGACTATTCGTTGTTTTTTGTTTTAAATTAACATTTTGTGCTATAGGCACAATTTGATATTATTGAAAAACACTTTAATAATAAGCGATCTTGTATTAGGCTAGCCTGTCTTAATGTTTTCGTTAACAATTAGGAATGGTTAGAGATATCACATTTTAGAGATATATATATATATGAGTACTAATCTGTGTAGCAATGTGCAATTAAATTATGTCTTGATGACATTTCAGATAGAGGTTATCTACACAATACAACTATTTTAAAATATGGTGTAGCTTTAGGTGAAATTCAAGCTGTTCCAAATATCCCAAACGATTTGCCAAGAATTAAGCAGTGAATGTGAAGTGTTTTTGGTGAAAATCATTTGAAGTGATGAGGGTGGAATTTGTAGTCCAAAGGCCCTGTGCACTTTGTAGTCCAAAGGCCCTGTGCACTTTGAACCCCATTCAAAGCATACTTTGGTGCCATTTGATTAAGGTCTTTAAAGTAGTTGATGAGGGTTCAAGGGGAGTCAAACACAATCTGCTCCCCACTCTCCCTGCCCACAGGCCAGGGGCACAGGAAGCCTTGCAGGGCTTGAAACAGGAAACAGCGGAGCCCTGTGTCTGAATATGACCCCGACACCCTTTTGAGGGCGCATATTTGAGTCCACTTCGTCAAAAAGCTTTTGAGTGGGTGACTTTTTCTCACAAATAGGGGCACTTAAAATACCAGGATGAACCCCTTATTTCCGGGGTTTTGTTGAGGGAATTCAGGAGCACACTCATCTGCAGAGCGGTGCACTCATCCGACAATTTCAGTAAGTAACCCAGAAGTAAAAATGTAAAAGACATAGAGCGTATATGTATATCTAGGGTAGAAGAGTGGGTCATATTACAAAATATTCTTTTTTATTTTTGTTAATTATATCTTCATTTATAATCTACACTTTGTAACAATCGTCATATGTTAACTGATTGATATTCTCAAAAGAAATATTACAAACTACTTCCTCACTAGTTTGGAAAGAGTTTTGCGGGATTTCACACACTGCTTGCAAAGTGAGGGGACAGGGCACATAGTAGACAGGGGTCTGAGTGGACAGGGAACAGGGCACATAGTAGACAGGGGTCTGAGTGGACAGGGAACAGGGCACATAGTAGACAGGGGTCTGAGTGGACAGGGAACAGGGCACATAGTAGACAGGGGTCTGAGTGGACAGGGAACAGGGGTCGCATTCGGACACAGCCAGCTTCTTGTACCCGCACTGCAGTAAACTTGTTTCCAAGGTTCAGTAATTTGTTGGGAGGCGGGATTCAGTTTATTCTGACCCGACGTGAACTGGTCAGGTGACTAATATAATCATTAACACTATTAACCAATCAGAAGTGAACTGGTGAGGTGACTAATATAATCATCAACACTATTAACCAGTCAAAAGTGAACTGTTGGGTCAAGCCAGCTCCCTGGTCTATTTTTGTGTTCCATTGAGCACACTGGTCGAGTTCTGTCGTGCATTTGGGGAAACCGGTGCAGCCCATTCACACATGATTCACTCACTCTGGCACGGCAACAAGCCAAGCACAGCGCACGGCAACAAGCCAAGCACAGCGCACGGTAACAAGCCAAGCACAGCGCACGGCAACAAGCCAAGCACAGCTCTCTTTCAGGGACTGCTTCTGCTGTTCTGTTCATTGTCTGAATAAAAAGGGTAAAGTGGCTGTTTGTTTGAATGTTTCCTCATCATGTTATTCATCAGTCCTTTGAGGCTTGGCATTTGCACCTGTGGTAACGTTAACTCCAGCTGTCCAAGAATAATTACATGTGCATGTACTGATATAACTGCGTTATATTATTTACCGTGTAACTGTTGCTCTTGTGTTACCGGATTCTGCACTCTGATCGATTTGCAAAGGAGTGTCACAGCGCCGTGCCCAGGTCCATTGGGAGCAGCAGAAGACAAACACAGACAGATGTTGAATGTATATAGATGTAGGGGGAAGGTGATATCAGATAATGTTACATGCGGCTGTCATGCTCCCCCTTGATGTGAAATTGAAACCACGTCCTCTTGTCTGTAATGACTGGAAAACAATGATTTGTATAACTGAGGCATGTTGGAGATCGACAAAAAACAGGTCCACAAAAAAAATTGGAAGCTAGACAAAGAACCTGAGTGGGTTTTAATTGACAAGAAGAGGGTGAGAGGGTTGAACTTTGCCCCCATGACCTCATAGAGTGCTGTAACCTATCAGGTCATACAATGCTCATGGGAGCTGTAGTCAATCATTACACTGCTGTGTGCGTGTGTGTGCGTGCTTGCGTTGTGTGCATGAATGTGTGTCTGTGTGTGTGCACATATATATGTGTGTCTCTCAATGTTGTATGTGTGTGTGTATAAGTGTGTTTGTCTGTGTGTGCATGTGTATACGTGTGTGTGTGTGTGTGTGCGTGCACACTCTTACAGCGACACTCATGGGTACATCACACAATGTTGACTGACAGACCAAAGACTAATATTTCAAGAGAACTGCACACTCTCTCTATGAAATCCACCGCCTACCTCTGTGATAGATTTATTTTTTTGGTTTGGCTTGGCCTTATGAATTTACAATATTACATGCAAAGCATTGTCGACAGCATATTTTATTCATAACGAAGATTATAACTTATAACTCAATTCTTTGTCCCAGAATGACAGCTTGCTCACTGCCTATAGAGCCATTCTCTCATTTTATATAGTTATACTTTTTAAGTAGTAATTTCCTCATTCTTTAAGTGATAATTAATTGACCCTGTTTAGCTAATAACTGTATGAACTACTTATTATAATACAGCCCATTTGAAATGAGCAAACGGGAGTTAAGCCGTTGTGTGAGACTGTGGGAGAAGCACAGGTACTTTACCTGCATGTTAGCATGTTACATTACATTACATTATAGGCATTTAGCAGACGCTCTTATCCAGAGCGACTTACATACTTCTTATTACATTTATCCATTCATACAGCTGGATATATACTGAAGCAATGCAGGTTAAGTACCTTGCTCAAGGGTACAACGGCAGTGTCCTACCTGGGAATCGAACCTGCAACCTTTCAGTTACAAGTCCAGTTCCTTAACCATTATACTACACTGCCGCCCACATGTTAGCGTTGGGAACTTTGTGTTCAGATGATCCCAGTTTGTTTTACTGCTGCTTCAATGGCTCACACATCAGGCTTAGTCAAGCTTCGTTAGCCTAGCTTAGCCTAGCGGTTAACCTGACGCAGCTCACACACCAGGCTTAGTCAAGCTTCGTTAGCCTAGCTTAGCCTAGCGGTTAACCTGACGCAGCTCACACATCAGGCTTAGTCAAGCTTCGTTAGCCTAGCTTAGCCTAGCGGTTAACCTGACGCAGCTCACACATCAGGCTTAGTGAAGCTTCGTTAGCCTAGCTTAGCCTAGCGTTTAACCTGACGCAGCTCTTTGGTTTGGACACTGAGTCATATACAGATCACCACATGTGTTCTGTGTGTCTTTCCCCCTCCCCTCTGTCAGTGCTGGAGGTCATTAAGTGAGTGAGTGTGTAAAATGGGACGGATCCCGCACACGTTGCAGTAATGATGTCAGCGATGATGGCCAAAGCAAAGCCCCCGACAGTGACGAATGGGATGGCGGAAACTGCCTGCGGCCGTGACCTGCAGTCCAATCAGAGCGCAGAACGCGGAACACCTTTATTGTGGGGGTGAGAGGAAGGAGAGGCCCAAACCACTCCTGGGTCTCTTGAGTCTGGGGAGCTCAGCCCAGCCCAGCTCAGCCATCGAGGGTCATGTCCATCGATGGAAACCCCCGTGAGAAGAGTGCGCCAATGCTGCTGCTCCTGCCCCTGGCCTCAGCGTACGCTGCTCCTGCCCCTGGCCTCAGCGTACGCTGCTCCTGCCCCTGGCCTCAGCGTACGCTGCTCCTGCCCCTGCTCCTGCCCCTGGCCTCAGCGTACGCTGCTTCTGCCCCTGCTCCTGCCCCTGGCCTCAGCGTATGCTGCTCCTGCCCCTGCTCCTGCCCCTGGTCCATCAGCTGACTCACTGTCATTTTTCTGCCACACATCTGTTTTTTTCTATTTTTGAGTAAATCTTCCAGTCGTTGTTTTCTCTTCTACATTTTGGCCTAATTGCCCATGTGTTATTTAACTGCTTGTGTTGTTTTTGGTTCAAAGTCTCAGAGCTTCGGTCCGGTTGCTTTTGCGATGGAAGTGGAAACAGAGTGTGTTTGATATTGAACACAATGGGATTGTGTGGCTCAGAAATAGGCCAGGAGACCCAGATTGTCCACATTTGACCTGCAGGCAGATGCAATATGGAGCCTGTGGTGTAATTACAGGGAAACCTTGTGAGCTGATAAGAGCATTAATTCCACACAATAGCTGGGGACTCCAAACAGAACAGTGGGCTACATTATTATATAAATAAATAAAAACAGATGCATGATTTATATCTTTTGGAATAAAAAGTCAAGTATTATGACTTGTATGACTTATGATTGTTGTGTTTTCCTGGCACTTTAAAAAAATAATAATAATACCACTATAACCAAGTTTAACGCAGTGATTATACCACTATAACCCAGTTTAACCCAGTGATTATACCACTATAACCCAGTTTAACCCAGTGATTATACCACGATAACCCAGTTTAACCCAGTGATTATACCACTATAACCCAGTTTAACCCAGTGATTATACCACTATAACCCAGTTTAACCCAGTGATTATACCACTATAACCCAGTTTAACCCAGTGATTATACCACTATAACCCAGTTTAACCCAGTGATTATACCACTATAACCCAGTGATTATACCACGATAACCCAGTTTAACCCAGTGATTATACCACTATAACCCAGTTTAACCCAGTGATTATACCACTATAACCCAGTTTAACCCAGTGATTATACCACTATAACCCACTATAACCCAGTTGGATCACAGTCTCTGACCTTGCTACATCAAGACTTAACAAATAATGTGAATCATGTCACGCTCCCAGTTTCTGTACAAAATCAGAATAGCTTTATGCAAGAGAGGCGTCAGATTAACAGAGAGGTGTCAGATTAAAGATCTGCTCCGTTGTTACGGCAGCACGTGTCTGATAGGCTTGTTCTCGCACTTCCTGTACTTGTTATTGATTCTCCAATGATAGCTTTTCAGTGTTAATCACCATTATAGTCCCACCAGCTATGAAAACTGTAATAAAACACAACTTGTCAAACACGAAAGGAGCTAAATTAATTGAATCTTTAAAATAAAATTTGTGGGAACAAAAGGTGAAGTGCCACTCTCATTATGTCTGGCCGCTGATGAGCCATAACTCAGCAGGTAAGACGGACAGACTTCAGTTCAGCCCATAACTCAGCAGGTAAGACGGACAGACTTCAGTTCAGCCCATAACTCAGCAGGTAAGACGGACAGACTTCAGTTCAGCCCATAACTCAGCAGGTAAGACGGACAGACTTCAGTTCAGCCCATAACTCAGCAGGTAAGACGGACAGACTTCAGTTCAGCCCATAACTCAGCAGGTAAGACGGACAGACTTCAGTTCAGCCCATAACTCAGCAGGTAAGACGGACAGACTTCAGTTCAGCCCATAACTCAGCAGGTAAGACGGACAGACTTCAGTTCAGCCCATAACTCAGCAGGTAAGACGGACAGACTTCAGTTCAGCCCATAACTCAGCAGGTAAGACGGACAGACTTCAGTTCAGCCCATAACTCAGCAGGTAAGACGGACAGACTTCAGTTCAGCCCATAACTCAGCAGGTAAGACGGACAGACTTCAGTTCAGCCCATTTTGAGTACAGCCTCAGAAGTGATTTACTGCACTTAGTAACATATAGATTTCTGACTCATTAAAGACTCAAGCACAGAATTGCCTCAGCTATTAAGCGACGGCCTAAATCAAACTGTACAGTGGATATCAGCAGTCTTCCGTTCTGTCTCTCCTGTGATGTCGGCGTTCGGCGGCTCTGGCAAAGTATCTTCTTGTTTCCCTGTTTTAGGGTCTCGACTTTCTCCTTCATCCTCTCTGGTGACAGACCGAGTAGCCGGTAACGTTTCCTGTAATGGAGGCATGTTGCGTGTAATGGCGTGTGGCCAAGCGATCACGTGTTGTTTGAAAGTTGAAGACTACCCGTGCTTGGAATGGGTGTACACGGTTAAGTGGTTAAGTTGTTGATTCAGGAGCCTAACGGGGAGGGGTGTTGAAAAAGCTGCTGTACTGAAGGCTTTTCATTGGCTGACTTGCCTTTGTATTTTGCAGTTTTTTTAAACTTCTCAGTGCCCTGATGGAAATGTTTTTCCACAGTGTGCCCATAGGTTACCCTAAAGTTACCCTAACTGCCCTAAATCTGCGTTCTTTAGTGCTGCTCTTCTGAGCTCCTTAGTGCTGCTCTTCTGCGTTCCTTAGTGCTGCTCTTCTGAGCGCCTTAGTGCTGCTCTTCTGCGTTCCTTAGTGCTGCTCTTCTGTGTTCCTTAGTGCTGCTCTTCTGAGCGCCTTAGTGCTGCGCTTCTGCGTTCCTTAGTGCTGCTCTTCTGCGTTCCTTAGTGCTGCTCTTCTGTGTTCCTTAGTGCTGCTCTTCTGCGTTCCTTAGTGCTGCTCTTCTGTGTTCCTTAGTGCTGCTCTTCTGAGCGCCTTAGTGCTGCTCTTCTGCGTTCCTTAGTGCTGCTCTTCTGTGTTCCTTAGTGCTGCTCTTCTGCGTTCCTTAGTGCTGCTCTTCTGCGTTCCTTAGTGCTGCTCTTCTGCGTTCCTTAGTGCTGCTCTTCTGTGTTCCTTAGTGCTGCTCTTCTGCGTTCCTTAGTGCTGCTCTTCTGCGTTCCTTAGTGCTGCTCTTCTGTGTTCCATAGTGCTGCTCTTCTGCGTTCCTTAGTGCTGCTCTTCTGTGTTCCTTAGTGCTGCTCTTCTGAGCGCCTTAGTGCTGCTCTTCTGCGTTCCTTAGTGCTGCTCTTCTGTGTTCCTTAGTGCTGCTCTTCTGAGCGCCTTAGTGCTGCTCTTCTGCGTTCCTTAGTGCTGCTCTTCTGTGTTCCTTAGTGCTGCTCTTCTGCGTTCCTTAGTGCTGCTCTTCTGTGTTCCTTAGTGCTGCTCTTCTGAGCTCCTTAGTGCTGCTCTTCTGCGTTCCTTAGTGCTGCTCTTCTGCGTTCCTTAGTGCTGCTCTTCTGTGTTCCTTAGTGCTGCTCTTCTGCGTTCCTTAGTGCTGCTCTTCTGTGTTCCTTAGTGCTGCTCTTCTGAGCGCCTTAGTGCTGCTCTTCTGCGTTCCTTAGTGCTGCTCTTCTGTGTTCCTTAGTGCTGCTCTTCTGCGTTCCTTAGTGCTGCTCTTCTGTGTTCCTTAGTGCTGCTCTTCTGCGTTCCTTAGTGCTGCTCTTCTGTGTTCCTTAGTGCTGCTCTTCTGAGCGCCTTAGTGCTGCTCTTCTGAGTTCCTTAGTGCTGCTCTTCTGTGTCCCTTAGTGCTGCTCTTCTGTGTTCCTTAGTGCTGCTCTTCTGTGTTCCTTAGTGCTGCTCTTCTGAGCTCCTTAGTGCTGCTCTTCTGTGTTCCTTAGTGCTGCTCTTCTGCATTCCTTAGTGCTGCTCTTCTGCGCTCTTTAGTGCTGCTCTTCTGAGCTCCTTAGTGCTACTCTTCTGTGTTCCTTAGTGCTGCTCTTCTGCGTTCCTTAGTGCTGCTCTTCTGCGTTCCTTAGTGCTGCTATTCTGCTCTCCTTAGTGCTGCTCTTCTGAGCTCCTTAGTGCTGCTCTTCTGTGTTCCTTAGTGCTGCTCTTCTGTGTTCCATAGTGCTGCTCTTCTGTGTCCCTTAGTGCTGCTCTTCTGTGTTCCTTAGTGCTGCTCTTCTGTGTTCCATAGTGCTGCTCTTCTCGAGGAGAAAAGGTCAGTGAGGTGCTCTGCTCGAGGAGGAAAGGTCATTGAGGAGCTCCTATCGAGGAGGAAAGGATCAGTGAGGAGCTCTTCTCGAGGAGGAAAGGTCAGTGAGGAGCTCTTCTCGAGGAGGAAAGGTCAGTGAGGAGCTCCTCTCGAGGAGGAAAGGATCAGTGAGGAGCTCTTCTCGAGGAGAAAGGTCAGTGAGGAGCTCTGCTCGAGGAGGAAAGGTCAGTGAGGTACTCTGCTCGAGGAGAAAAGGTCAGTAAGGTGCTCTTCTCGAGGAGGAAAGGTCAGTAAGGTGCTCTTCTCGAGGAGGAAAGGTCAGTGAGGTGCTCTGCTTGAGGAGAAAAGGTCAGTGAGGTGCTCTTCTCGAGGAGGAAAGGATCAGTGAGGAGCTCTGCTCGAGGAGGAAAGGTCAGTGAGGTACTCTGCTCGAGGAGAAAAGGTCAGTAAGGTGCTCTTCTCGAGGAGGAAAGGTCAGTAAGGTGCTCTTCTCGAGGAGGAAAGGATCAGTGAGGAGCTCTGCTCGAGGAGGAAAGGTCAGTGAGGTACTCTGCTCGAGGAGAAAAGGTCAGTAAGGTGCTCTTCTCGAGGAGGAAAGGTCAGTAAGGTGCTCTGCTCGAGGAGGAAAGGTCAGTGAGGTGCTCTGCTCGAGGAGGAAAGGTCAGTGAGGTGCTCTGCTCGAGGAGGGAAGGATGAAAAGCTGTCTCATATAATACTGAAGACAACAAAACAGCCCTCTGAGTAAAAGAAACCCATAAGACTATATTTGTAGTGTAGTATAATGGTTAAGGAACTGGCCTTGTGACCGGAAAGTTGCAGGTTCAATTCCCAGGTAGGACACTGCCGTTGTACCCTTGAGCAAGGTACTTAACCTGAATCGCTTCAGTATATATCCAGCTGTATAAATGGATAATATGTAAAAAATGTTAAAAAGTTGTGTAAGTCGCTCTGGATAAGAGTGTCTGCTAAATGCCTGTAATGTAATGTAATGTTATATATTTATTATATATATTTAATATAATTATCTGACCTCAGAAAACTTTTTAGTCTTCTTGTTTGCCTTCTTCCAATAGCAACACTATTGCATGACACCAGCTATTAAAAGACCAGGAAAGGTCATACATGCATAATACAATGTATTCTTCTTTATGACCATCATGCCTGTATATTAATTAACGGAATACATTCTTCTTTATATTTCTGCAAATGTGTTTCAGCACTTTACCAGTTTGCAATAAAGAGCAGATAGATAAATTTGTGAGATGGTCTATGTCGGCACTTTTGCGGTAAATGTGTCCTGAATCTGTAGAAACCCACTGAATCACCCTAACCCATTACTGAATCACCCTAACCCATTACTGAATCACCCTAACCCATTACTGAATCACCCTAACCCATTACTGAATCACCCTAACCCGTTACTGAATCACCCTAACCCATTACTGAATCACCCTAACCCATTACTGAATCACCCTAACCCATTACTGAATCACTGTGCTCTGTGTTCTGCATTTCCCCACACCTGGCTAATGACTCATCCCACACCTGACCAAGCGGCATACTCCTGCCTGTGTTTTGTACAGAAAAACATACTCCTGCCTGTGTTTTGTAGAGAAAAACTTTCCAGAATTGATCTTTGCTTGCTCCAGTCTCACAACTTTAGTGATGCACTCTGGTCCCATCTAGTGGCATGCTTGAAGTACTGCATACATGCATCTCTTTGATCAAGCCTTTAGGTATCCGATTACACAATTACTACGAAGGCTGTTTACAATTATATCAGTAAAATTATGACTCATAATCATAACACATATGATGTGCATTGTCATGAAGATAATATAAAGATTTGAACAGGTCATAAATATGAGGGTAGCTCTCTTTCTCACACACACACAGACACACACACAAGTCATATATGAGGGTAGCTCTCTTTCTCCCACACACACACACACACACACACACACACACACACACACACACACACACACACACAAGTCATATATGAGGGTAGTTCTCTTTCTCCCACACACACACACACACACACACACACACACACACACACACACACACACACACACACAACACACACACACATTACAAACACACACACACACTCCACACACACACATAAATAAACACTCACCCCCCTCTCACACTGTCCTTATGACCTCTCAGTTCTCCCCCTCCTCACACTGTCCTTATGACCGCTCTGTTCTCCCCCTCCTCACACTGTCCTTATGACCGCTCTGTTCTCCCCCTCCTCACACTGTCCTTATGACCGCTCTGTTCTCCCCCTCCTCACACTGTCCTTATGACCGCTCTGTTCTCCCCCTCCTCACACTGTCCTTATGACCGCTCTGTTCTCCCCCTCCTCACACTGTCCTTATGACCGCTCTGTTCTCCCCCTCCTCACACTGTCCTTATGACCGCTCTGTTCTCCCCCTCCTCACACTGTCCTTATGACCGCTCTGTTCTCCCCCTCCTCACACTGTCCTTATGACCGCTCTGTTCTCCCCCTCCTCACACTGTCCTTATGACCGCTCTGTTCTCCCCCTCCTCACACTGTCCTTATGACCGCTCTGTTCTCCCCCTCCTCACACTGTCCTTATGACCGCTCTGTTCTCCCCCTCCTCACTCTGTCCTTATGACCGCTCTGTTCTCCCCCTCCTCACTCTGTCCTTATGACCGCTCTGTTCTCCCCCTCCTCACACTGTCCTTATGACCGCTCTGTTCTCCCCCTCCTCACTCTGTCCTTATGACCGCTCTGTTCTCCCCCTCCTCACTCTGTCCTTATGACCGCTCTGTTCTCCCCCTCCTCACACTGTCCTTATGACCGCTCTGTTCTCCCCCTCCTCACACTGTCCTTATGACCGCTCTGTTCTCCCCCTCCTCACACTGTCCTTATGACCGCTCTGTTCTCCCCCTCCTCACACTGTCCTTATGACCGCTCTGTTCTCCCCCTCCTCACACTGTCCTTATGACCGCTCTGTTCTCCCCCTCCTCACACTGTCCTTATGACCGCTCTGTTCTCCCCCTCCTCACACTGTCCTTATGACCGCTCTGTTCTCCCCCTCCTCACACTGTCCTTATGACCGCTCTGTTCTCCCCCTCCTCACACTGTCCTTATGACCGCTCTGTTCTCCCCCTCCTCACACTGTCCTTATGACCGCTCTGTTCTCCCCCTCCTCACACTGTCCTTATGACCGCTCTGTTCTCCCCCTCCTCACACTGTCCTTATGACCGCTCTGTTCTCCCCCTCCTCACACTGTCCTTATGACCGCTCTGTTCTCCCCCTCCTCACTCTGTCCTTATGACCGCTCTGTTCTCCCCCTCCTCACACTGTCCTTATGACCGCTCTGTTCTCCCCCTCCTCACACTGTCCTTATGACCGCTCTGTTCTCCCCCTCCTCACACTGTCCTTATGACCGCTCTGTTCTCCCCCTCCTCACACTGTCCTTATGACCGCTCTGTTCTCCCCCTCCTCACACTGTCCTTATGACCGCTCTGTTCTCCCCCTCCTCACACTGTCCTTATGACCGCTCTGTTCTCCCCCTCCTCACACTGTCCTTATGACCGCTCTGTTCTCCCCCTCCTCACACTGTCCTTATGACCGCTCTGTTCTCCCCCTCCTCACACTGTCCTTATGACCGCTCTGTTCTCCCCCTCCTCACACTGTCCTTATGACCGCTCTGTTCTCCCCCTCCTCACTCTGTCCTTATGACCGCTCTGTTCTCCCCCTCCTCACACTGTCCTTATGACCGCTCTGTTCTCCCCCTCCTCACACTGTCCTTATGACCGCTCTGTTCTCCCCCTCCTCACACTGTCCTTATGACCGCTCTGTTCTCCCCCTCCTCACACTGTCCTTATGACCGCTCTGTTCTCCCCCTCCTCACACTGTCCTTATGACCGCTCTGTTCTCCCCCTCCTCACACTGTCCTTATGACCGCTCTGTTCTCCCCCTCCTCACACTGTCCTTATGACCGCTCTGTTCTCCCCCTCCTCACACTGTCCTTATGACCGCTCTGTTCTCCCCCTCCTCACTCTGTCCTTATGACCGTTCTGTTCTCCCCCTCCTCACACTGTCCTTATGACCGCTCTGTTCTCCCCCTCCTCACACTGTCCTTATGACCGCTCTGTTCTCCCCCTCCTCACTCTGTCCTTATGACCGCTCTGTTCTCCCCCTCCTCACACTGTCCTTATGACCGCTCTGTTCTCCCCCTCCTCACTCTGTCCTTATGACCGCTCTGTTCTCCCCCTCCTCACTCTGTCCTTATGACCGCTCTGTTCTCCCCCTCCTCACACTGTCCTTATGACCGCTCTGTTCTCCCCCTCCTCACACTGTCCTTATGACCGCTCTGTTCTATGACCCCCTCCTCACACTGTCCTTATGACCGCTCTGTTCTCCCCCTCCTCACTCTGTCCTTATGACCGCTCTGTTCTCCCCCTCCTCACACTGTCCTTATGACCGCTCTGTTCTCCCCCTCCTCACACTGTCCTTATGACCGCTCTGTTCTCCCCCTCCTCACACTGTCCTTATGACCGCTCTGTTCTCCCCCTCCTCACACTGTCCTTATGACCGCTCTGTTCTCCCCCTCCTCACACTGTCCTTATGACCGCTCTGTTCTCCCCCTCCTCACGCTGTCCTTATGACCGCTCTGTTCTCCCCCTCCTCACACTGTCCTTATGACCGTTCTGTTCTCCCCCTCCTCACGCTGTCCTTATGACCGCTCTGTTCTCCCCCTCCTCACACTGTCCTTATGACCGCTCTGTTCTCCCCCTCCTCACACTGTCCTTATGACCGCTCTGTTCTCCCCCTCCTCACTCTGTCCTTATGACCGCTCTGTTCTCCCCCTCCTCACACTGTCCTTATGACCGCTCTGTTCTCCCCCTCCTCACTCTGTCCTTATGACCGTTCTGTTCTCCCCCTCCTCACTCTGTCCTTATGACCGCTCTGTTCTCCCCCTCCTCACACTGTCCTTATGACCGCTCTGTTCTCCCCCTCCTCACTCTGTCCTTATGACCGTTCTGTTCTCCCCCTCCTCACTCTGTCCTTATGACCGTTCTGTTCTCCCCCTCCTCACTCTGTCCTTATGACCGCTCTGTTCTCCCCCTCCTCACTCTGTCCTTATGACCGCTCTGTTCTCCCCCTCCTCACACTGTCCTTATGACCGCTCTGTTCTCCCCCTCCTCACACTGTCCTTATGACCGCTCTGTTCTATGACCCTAACCCTCCTCACACTGTCCTTATGACCGCTCTGTTCTCCCCCTCCTCACTCTGTCCTTATGACCGCTCTGTTCTCCCCCTCCTCACACTGTCCTTATGACCGCTCTGTTCTCCCCCTCCTCACACTGTCCTTATGACCGCTCTGTTCTCCCCCTCCTCACACTGTCCTTATGACCGCTCTGTTCTCCCCCTCCTCACGCTGTCCTTATGACCGCTCTGTTCTCCCCCTCCTCACTCTGTCCTTATGACCGCTCTGTTCTCCCCCTCCTCACACTGTCCTTATGACCGCTCTGTTCTCCCCCTCCTCACGCTGTCCTTATGACCGCTCTGTTCTCCCCCTCCTCACACTGTCCTTATGACCGTTCTGTTCTCCCCCTCCTCACACTGTCCTTATGACCGCTCTGTTCTCCCCCTCCTCACACTGTCCTTATGACCGTTCTGTTCTCCCCCTCCTCACACTGTCCTTATGACCGCTCTGTTCTCCCCCTCCTCACACTGTCCTTATGACCGCTCTGTTCTCCCCCTCCTCACACTGTCCTTATGACCGCTCTGTTCTCCCCCTCCTCACACTGTCCTTATGACCGCTCTGTTCTCCCCCTCCTCACACTGTCCTTATGACCGCTCTGTTCTCCCCCTCCTCACACTGTCCTTATGACCGCTCTGTTCTCCCCCTCCTCACACTGTCCTTATGACCGCTCTGTTCTCCCCCTCCTCACACTGTCCTTATGACCGCTCTGTTCTCCCCCTCCTCACACTGTCCTTATGACCGCTCTGTTCTCCCCCTCCTCACTCTGTCCTTATGACCGCTCTGTTCTCCCCCTCCTCACACTGTCCTTATGACCGCTCTGTTCTCCCCCTCCTCACTCTGTCCTTATGACCGCTCTGTTCTCCCCCTCCTCACGCTGTCCTTATGACCGCTCTGTTCTCCCCCTCCTCACACTGTCCTTATGACCGCTCTGTTCTCCCCCTCCTCACACTGTCCTTATGACCGCTCTGTTCTCCCCCTCCTCACGCTGTCCTTATGACCGCTCTGTTCTCCCCCTCCTCACTCTGTCCTTATGACCGCTCTGTTCTCCCCCTCCTCACACTGTCCTTATGACCGCTCTGTTCTCCCCCTCCTCACACTGTCCTTATGACCGCTCTGTTCTCCCCCTCCTCACTCTGTCCTTATGACCGCTCTGTTCTCCCCCTCCTCACACTGTCCTTATGACCGCTCTGTTCTCCCCCTCCTCACTCTGTCCTTATGACCGCTCTGTTCTCCCCCTCCTCACACTGTCCTTATGACCGCTCTGTTCTCCCCCTCCTCACTCTGTCCTTATGACCGCTCTGTTCTCCCCCTCCTCACACTGTCCTTATGACCGCTCTGTTCTCCCCCTCCTCACTCTGTCCTTATGACCGCTCTGTTCTCCCCCTCCTCACACTGTCCTTATGACCGCTCTGTTCTCCCCCTCCTCACGCTGTCCTTATGACCGCTCTGTTCTCCCCCTCCTCACACTGTCCTTATGACCGCTCTGTTCTCCCCCTCCTCACTCTGTCCTTATGACCGCTCTGTTCTCCCCCTCCTCACACTGTCCTTATGACCGCTCTGTTCTCCCCCTCCTCACACTGTCCTTATGACCGCTCTGTTCTCCCCCTCCTCACACTGTCCTTATGACCGCTCTGTTCTCCCCCTCCTCACTCTGTCCTTATGACCGCTCTGTTCTCCCCCTCCTCACGCTGTCCTTATGACCGCTCTGTTCTCCCCCTCCTCACACTGTCCTTATGACCGCTCTGTTCTCCCCCTCCTCACTCTGTCCTTATGACCGCTCTGTTCTCCCCCTCCTCACACTGTCCTTATGACCGCTCTGTTCTCCCCCTCCTCACTCTGTCCTTATGACCGCTCTGTTCTCCCCCTCCTCACACTGTCCTTATGACCGCTCTGTTCTCCCCCTCCTCACACTGTCCTTATGACCACTCTGTTCTATGACCCTAACCCTCCTCACACTGTCCTTATGACCGCTCTGTTCTCCCCCTCCTCACTCTGTCCTTATGACCGCTCTGTTCTCCCCCTCCTCACACTGTCCTTATGACCGCTCTGTTCTCCCCCTCCTCACTCTGTCCTTATGACCGCTCTGTTCTCCCCCTCCTCACGCTGTCCTTATGACCGCTCTGTTCTCCCCCTCCTCACTCTGTCCTTATGACCGTTCTGTTCTCCCCCTCCTCACACTGTCCTTATGACCGCTCTGTTCTCCCCCTCCTCACGCTGTCCTTATGACCGCTCTGTTCTCCCCCTCCTCACACTGTCCTTATGACCGCTCTGTTCTCCCCCTCCTCACGCTGTCCTTATGACCGCTCTGTTCTCCCCCTCCTCACACTGTCCTTATGACCACTCTGTTCTATGACCCTAACCCTCCTCACACTGTCCTTATGACCGCTCTGTTCTCCCCCTCCTCACTCTGTCCTTATGACCGCTCTGTTCTCCCCCTCCTCACGCTGTCCTTATGACCGCTCTGTTCTCCCCCTCCTCACACTGTCCTTATGACCGCTCTGTTCTATGACCCTACCCCTCCTCACACTGTCCTTATGACCGCTCTGTTCTCCCCCTCCTCACTCTGTCCTTATGACCGCTCTGTTCTCCCCCTCCTCACACTGTCCTTATGACCGCTCTGTTCTCCCCCTCCTCACACTGTCCTTATGACCGCTCTGTTCTCCCCCTCCTCACACTGTCCTTATGACCGCTCTGTTCTCCCCCTCCTCACACTGTCCTTATGACCGCTCTGTTCTATGACCCTAACCCTCCTCACACTGTCCTTATGACCGCTCTGTTCTCCCCCTCCTCACACTGTCCTTATGACCGCTCTGTTCTCCCCCTCCTCACGCTGTCCTTATGACCGCTCTGTTCTCCCCCTCCTCACACTGTCCTTATGACCGCTCTGTTCTCCCCCTCCTCACACTGTCCTTATGACCGCTCTGTTCTCCCCCTCCTCACGCTGTCCTTATGACCGCTCTGTTCTCCCCCTCCTCACACTGTCCTTATGACCGCTCTGTTCTCCCCCTCCTCACACTGTCCTTATGACCGCTCTGTTCTCCCCCTCCTCACACTGTCCTTATGACCGCTCTGTTCTCCCCCTCCTCACACTGTCCTTATGACCGCTCTGTTCTCCCCCTCCTCACTCTGTCCTTATGACCGCTCTGTTCTCCCCCTCCTCACACTGTCCTTATGACCGCTCTGTTCTCCCCCTCCTCACGCTGTCCTTATGACCGCTCTGTTCTCCCCCTCCTCACACTGTCCTTATGACCGCTCTGTTCTCCCCCTCCTCACTCTGTCCTTATGACCGCTCTGTTCTCCCCCTCCTCACACTGTCCTTATGACCGCTCTGTTCTCCCCCTCCTCACACTGTCCTTATGACCGCTCTGTTCTCCCCCTCCTCACACTGTCCTTATGACCGCTCTGTTCTCCCCCTCCTCACACTGTCCTTATGACCGCTCTGTTCTCCCCCTCCTCACACTGTCCTTATGACCGCTCAGTTCTCCCCCTCCTCACACTGTCCTTATGACCGCTCTGTTCTCCCCCTCCTCACGCTGTCCTTATGACCGCTCTGTTCTCCCCCTCCTCACACTGTCCTTATGACCGCTCTGTTCTCCCCCTCCTCACTCTGTCCTTATGACCGCTCTGTTCTCCCCCTCCTCACACTGTCCTTATGACCGCTCTGTTCTCCCCCTCCTCACTCTGTCCTTATGACCGCTCTGTTCTCCCCCTCCTCACACTGTCCTTATGACCGCTCTGTTCTCCCCCTCCTCACACTGTCCTTATGACCGCTCTGTTCTCCCCCTCCTCACACTGTCCTTATGACCGCTCTGTTCTCCCCCTCCTCACACTGTCCTTATGACCGCTCTGTTCTCCCCCTCCTCACTCTGTCCTTATGACCGCTCTGTTCTCCCCCTCCTCACACTGTCCTTATGACCGCTCTGTTCTCCCCCTCCTCACTCTGTCCTTATGACCGCTCTGTTCTCCCCCTCCTCACACTGTCCTTATGACCGCTCTGTTCTCCCCCTCCTCACACTGTCCTTATGACCGCTCTGTTCTATGACCCCCCTCCTCACACTGTCCTTATGACCGCTCTGTTCTCCCCCTCCTCACACTGTCCTTATGACCACTCTGTTCTATGACCCCCCTCCTCACACTGTCCTTATGACCGTTCTGTTCTCCCCCTCCTCACACTGTCCTTATGACCGCTCTGTTCTCCCCCTCCTCACTCTGTCCTTATGACCGCTCTGTTCTCCCCCTCCTCACACTGTCCTTATGACCGTTCTGTTCTCCCCCTCCTCACACTGTCCTTATGACCGCTCTGTTCTCCCCCTCCTCACTCTGTCCTTATGACCGCTCTGTTCTCCCCCTCCTCACACTGTCCTTATGACCGCTCTGTTCTCCCCCTCCTCACACTGTCCTTATGACCGTTCTGTTCTCCCCCTCCTCACACTGTCCTTATGACCGCTCTGTTCTCCCCCTCCTCACACTGTCCTTATGACCGCTCTGTTCTCCCCCTCCTCACACTGTCCTTATGACCACTCTGTTCTCCCCCTCCTCACACTGTCCTTATGACCGCTCTGTTCTCCCCCTCCTCACACTGTCCTTATGACCGCTCTGTTCTCCCCCTCCTCACACTGTCCTTATGACCGTTCTGTTCTCCCCCTCCTCACACTGTCCTTATGACCGCTCTGTTCTCCCCCTCCTCACTCTGTCCTTATGACCGCTCTGTTCTCCCCCTCCTCACACTGTCCTTATGACCGCTCTGTTCTCCCCCTCCTCACACTGTCCTTATGACCGCTCTGTTCTCCCCCTCCTCACACTGTCCTTATGACCACTCTGTTCTCCCCCTCCTCACACTGTCCTTATGACCGCTCTGTTCTCCCCCTCCTCACACTGTCCTTATGACCGCTCTGTTCTCTGTTCTATGACCCTAACCCTCCTCACACTGTCCTTATGACCGTTCTGTTCTCCCCCTCCTCACTCTGTCCTTATGACCACTCTGTTCTCCCCCTCCTCACTCTGTCCTTATGACCGTTCTGTTCTCCCCCTCCTCACGCTGTCCTTATGACCGCTCTGTTCTCCCCCTCCTCACACTGTCCTTATGACCGCTCTGTTCTCCCCCTATGACCCTAACCCTCCTCACACTGTGACCCTAACCCTCCTCACGCTGTGAAACATTTCCGTCTTTGTTTTCTGTCACGGTGTTTATTCGTCTGAAACATTGTTTCAAATGAACTTAGTTTTGTCTCCCTTTAAACAGAACGGGTCCATGTATTGGAGTGAGAAGCTCATGTTAGTGTTTATTTGATTAAGAACTGGCGCCATTTGTATCCGCTGGTCTGTTTAGACAGGGGAAGCATCAGGCAATCTGAATGGCATACGTGTTTATTTGAGTTACCCGTGCGTGCGCTGCAGTGTGAAGGAGGCCCTGCAGGCTTTGCGCTGTTTCTGAGTGACTGAGCGCTGTGGTTCAGCAGTGGCCCTTTTACAAAACCCTAACCCTAACCCTAACCCTCCTCACGCTGTGACCCTAACCCTAGCCCTAACCCTGGGGAAGTGAAGGGGCTGCTCCACACAGGCAGAAATATGCTTTTACAGTTCAGCTTTGTGCGAGACTTCAGACTGGATTATGAAGTATATTTGGTAACTCGCCCCTCTCTGATGTTCAAATCTTTAAAAAAATTTCAAGAACAAAAATTTTTTGATTTCAATGTATGTGCTGAAACAGCATCAAACGTGCTGTTAAGATCACAAAATCACAATATTGAGCAATTAATTGCAGCACAAATTCTTTATTCATGTAATTATTTAATGAATGATCTATGTTTCCATAATGGAAAGTACAAAATAAGGGTTTCTGGAATTCAAAACACTTAACACAAATGTATTCGTTTTTGTTTTTTGTAGCTATGCGTTGGAAAACACTTGAGAATATATGATCAATATGTTTTAAGATGCAGCTGTTGACTACCATTATAAAATAAGCTGTTCTTTAAAACAACCTTTTTTTGTCCTCGTTTTTGTGATTGACACTTAACCCTCCTCAAACACAGCAGAGCCTGCCCACTATGACATCATCTTTGGAATAGCCAATCCTTCAAAAGACTATCCATCAATGTCTTACCATTGACCAATAATATGCAGTCAGTGGAAAGAGTTTAAGCCAATTGCAATTAGCTGACATTTCCCAATGACATATAAACCAGGCCAGGGAAGCCAGTGTGAGCTCGTAGTCCATAGTCAGAGAACACAGAGGACACAGAGCACATTAGAACAGTATATGAAGCTTGTCCATGATAGATGAGAGTGTTTTATGAGATTATATCACCTGGAAACCCAAGCATTAACACAATAAAAAAAACAAATTTTCAGTGACAATTTTAAGTTCTTTGCTAAAAAGATAAAATAGGCCAGTAGTGATGAAGCCTTTTTGTGTAAAACTGAATGTGCTTCTGTTGGGCCACTAGGGGGCGTGTTTCTGTTGGGCCACTAGGGGGCATGTTTCTGTGGGCCACTAGGGTGCGTGTTTCTGTTGGGCCACTAGGGGGCAGGTTTCTGTTGGGCCACTAGGGGGCAGGTTTCTGTTGGGCCACTAGGGGGCATGTTTCTGTTGGGCCACTAGGGGGCAGGTTTCTGTTGGGCCACTAGGGGGCGTGTTTCCGTTGGGCCACTAGGGGGCGTGTTTCTGTTGGGCCACTAGGGGGCAGGTTTCTGTTGGGCCACTAGGGGGCATGTTTCTGTTGGGCCACTAGGGGGCAGGTTTCTGTTGGGCCACTAGGGGGCAGGTTTCTGTTGGGCCACTAGGGGGCATGTTTCTGTTGGGCCACTAGGGGGCAGGTTTCTGTTGGGCCACTAGGGGGCATGTTTCTGTTGGGCCACTAGGGGGCAGGTTTCTGTTGGGCCACTAGGGGGCAGGTTTCTGTTGGGCCACTAGGGGGCAGGTTTCTGTTGGGCCACTAGGGGGCATGTTTCTGTTGGGCCACTAGGGGGCATGTTTCTGTTGGGCCACTAGGGGGCAGGTTTCTGTTGGGCCACTAGGGGGCAGGTTTCTGTTGGGCCACTAGGGGGCAGGTTTCTGTTGGGCCACTAGGGGGCATGTTTCTGTTAGGCCACTAGGGGGCAGGTTTCTCTATGGATCAAATAAAAAAATCTACAGCCCGTGCATGATAGAGCCGGAGTGGGCTGGAGAAGCTGCTCTTTGGGTGAGACAGAGGTGCTCAGTGGCTGGTCTTTAAGGTCCTAACGGCACGGTTCAGAAGAGCAGCGGAGATCACCCCGGTCCGGGTCAAAATAGTTTCTCTACATGTGGCCACCAAATAAGTGCCCTAAAATCCGATTGGTTTAATTGACTTGGTGTTATACTGTGATGATTAAGTGTTCTCTTAATTTTTTGAGCAGTGTAGAATTGACTATTCATTAATAACCCTTATTTTAAAAGAATACCTCTGTTCAGATAATTATAACACTTTTTGAAAAAGGTACTGTGCTGAAATTCTTTAGCAGTTTGAAATGAATTTCTGGCACAGAATGTATGCTCTTTAATACATTTTTATTGCAATTAGACTAAAATTTTAGGATAGATTTAGGATGAATAAAAATTTAGGATAGATTATGCCATATAGATATACAAACACAGTATCCCTTTATGGCCACCAGATGGCAGTAAAAGCTCAGGATTGAAGCTAAAGCCGAAGCGGTCACATACACGCTGGCATTGAACACATATGTGCCTCCCTCTTTTTTACCAACATTGATCTATTCAAATACAAAACACGTCCAGTTCTCTATCTAAAAACCATGAACATAGACATTCAATGAACCACTATCAGCCTTACAGGGGACATGTCCATTTCAAACAACATTTCTTGTGGTATCACGTCACCGTGATCAGATATGACCCCAGTAGTGGTGTTGTATAATAGTGATACCGTTATCAGATATGACCCCAGTAGTGGTGTTGTATAATAGATACTGTGATCAGATATGACCCCAGTAGTGGTGTTGTATAATAGTGATACCGTGATCAGATATGACCCCAGTAGTGGTGTTGTATAATAGTGATACTGTGATCAGATATGACCCCAGTAGTGGTGTTGTATAATAGTGATACCGTGATCAGATATGACCCCAGTAGTGGTGTTGTATAATAGTGATACTGTGATCAGATATGACCCCAGTAGTGGTGTTGTATAATAGTGATACCGTGATCAGATATGACCCCAGTAGTGGTGTTGTATAATAGTGATACCGTGATCAGATATGACCCCAGTAGTGGTGTTGTATAATAGTGATACTGTGATCAGATATGACCCCAGTAGTGGTGTTGTATAATAGTGATACTGTGATCAGATATGACCCCAGTAGTGGTGTTGTATAATAGTGATACTGTGATCAGATATGACCCCAGTAGTGGTGTTGTATAATAGTGATACTGTGATCAGATATGACCCCAGTAGTGGTGTTGTATAATAGTGATACTGTGATCAGATATGACCCCAGTAGTGGTGTTGTATAATAGTGATACTGTGATCAGATATGACCCCAGTAGTGGTGTTGTATAATAGTGATACTGTGATCAGATATGACCCCAGTAGTGGTGTTGTATAATAGTGATACTGTGATCAGATATGACCCCAGTAGTGGTGTTGTATAATAGTGATACTGTGATCAGATATGACCCCAGTAGTGGTGTTGTATAATAGTGATACTGTGATCAGATATGACCCCAGTAGTGGTGTTGTATAATAGTGATACTGTGATCAGATATGACCCCAGTAGTGGTGTTGTATAATAGTGATACTGTGATCAGATATAACCCCAGCAGTGGTGTTGTATAATAGTGATACTGTGATCAGATATGACCCCAGTAGTGGTGTTGTATAATAGTGATACTGTGATCAGATATGACCCCAGTAGTGGTGTTGTATAATAGTGATACTGTGATCAGATATAACCCCAGTAGTGGTGTTGTATAATAGTGATACTGTGATCAGATATAACCCCAGTAGTGCTGTTGTATAAAAGTGATAAATAATGGGAATTATGCCGTTCAAGAAGACATTGCAAAATAATTGAAATGCAGTTGCAGAATTTTGAACCATATAAAACCCATTCAGGGGACATTTTAAACAAGCCAAGTACCCCACCTCAGCTGACTAATCGTCTCTGATTAATAATCTTGTCCTTTTGAGTAAAAGGGTCTCAAAGAACTTTGTAAAAAAAACAAATAACAAGAGAAGTGGCAGTGGGTTATGGGACAAAGCTTGTAACTCAGAGGTTGCAAGTTCAAATCACAGGTGTTTTGCTGCTGCTTTACACTTAAAGGCAAACTGAACTTTGCTAGAACATAATGTTGCATCGCTAGTATCGCTACCTGGTCCTGATATGAGTCACAATATTCACGCTCGCCTTCATGACTTGCTCTAGTGGTCAGCAACTGTAAAATATCACAAATGGAGCTTTCATCTTTTCAAACGCCCAGTTCCGGATGTCGTGATTTTCTATATCGGCATAATCCGCGTTGTTTGCATTCCTTTATGTGCTAAAAGTGCGCTTTTCAAACCTATTTGAATGGAGAGAGAAAAAACGTCATTCTTCGTTGGCCAGTTTCTGACGACTGGAGCAAGTCATGTAGGTGAGAGTGCATATGATGACTCATATCAGCACCAGGTAGCTATACAACATTATGTTCTAACAAAGTTCAGTTAGCCTTTAAGCATTTTCGCCTGAATTTTCTCAGTAAATATCCAAATGTATCGTCTGCAAAAAAAAAGAAGAAGAGCAAGGCATCTTCTATATGCCTTATAACTGCACACTGGTTTGTAGTAGAAATGAGCCATTTTCAAAACAGACACAACTGTAAAGACAGTATTTATTCTTTTTTCCTTACAAAAAGAAAATGTATCTACTGGAAAATATGAGCATAGGATATTGAGAGATGTTGCTTTTGAATGATTTCTATTTGCAGTAAAAGACAAAAACAGAAATGAAGACACAAAGATGAATTAAAGATGAATTTAGTCCATTTCTAAAAGCATTGTTGCTCTTTTCTGATGCTTAGTCAACAAGATGAGGATGTGCAGAAATAATTCACAAACCTTTAATCCGTACAATAAAATAGATTAAACATAATGTCACATTTGCGTCAGACTTTTAAAAAATATTGCTTGGCAAAAAATATGGTTATTCAAAAATATATTATTATAATAGTAACATTCCTGTTAAACAAATTCTCCTGTTGACAAAAGACAATTGTAACAATTTACTTGTATAATAAACAGGCACAAACTTTATGTAATTTTTTCTTTTGTTCTTGTTGCTCATATGATAATGTATAGTTAATGTATAGTTCCATTTATTTTAAAGTGCTCTGCCAAATAAATAAATAATATATATACGTTTTAGAATACATCCCTCAAATGAGCACATATAAAATTGCTTTTCATTGATGTGTTAAAGAGCGAAAATGTAGTGTGAGCCTTAGTCTGAGTCAATGATCTTTGGTATCAGAGTTGTTGGCATAACTTACTTTTAATTCCTGAATAATCGTTCCAGGTAACAGGTTCAGGGGATATTGTGAATTTTACATTGGGGAAAAAAACCTCATTAAAATGAACATATTCACTGAGAACAGTGTAAAAAAATTCTGTTAGCAGCAGCATGACTTTGTGTCGCTCGCAAATTAACATTAATATTTTTTGTGCCCATAGCAGCAGCAATTTAAAAAGTTAACGATCACGACTCTGAAACCACATCAGCAGACGAACTGATTAAAGCTACTTCCCTTGTAGAAAATGCGCCAGAATTCGCACCTGCACATGTATTCTTGATTCAGCGTTACTTTGATTCATAAGTATTATCCAAGCGGCATAGTATCCTCTGGAGATATTCGCGCATTCAGTGCAAGGTTCCCTTTAGCTTACTTTTACCAAAGAAAGAAACATTTCACGCGAATGGGTTAGGTTTTAGCTATTTCTGTTCCCTTGTGCGACGAGACAGAGAACTATTTTAATCTATAAAGGTACTTAATGGTCTATGTAACAGGGAGGGCAGCAATTATCTCTGCTTTCTATAAGTATACGGCCAAATCTAAATTATAATTTCAGTATATTCTTAGATTATTTTCTTTTTAAAAATAAAGGGGCATTTTCAAACGTTTCAAACATTTTAAAGTTCATAAAAACAGTGAGGTGTGCAAAAAAATGCATAAATATTACCTGCCATGCCTTTCCATTTGCTACCCTGTTATAGGTAAAAGGGGTACAGTGGTACCCCTGAAATCTAACGGGTACACTGGTACCCCTGAAATCTTCCTGGAGATTTTTAAACTGATTATATTTTAATACAAATTTAAACAATTGTACCTTCATAGCAGAAAGCTACTTCTGACAGCTTAATTTTAAATGGTAACAAGACTCATCCCTTACAGGTATACATTGTTCCACACATATAAATATACACACTGCAGTAATTATGAGAAGATTAGGGTTTGGGTTTCGGCCTCTTCTCTGGTCCCAGACCTGATTATTTCAGGATGGACCATTTAATTTGCTCTTTTGCAGTCAGCAAAACCTGCAGAAAAACAGACAAAACAATCAACTTCTTCTTTACATATATAAACATAAATATCTTCTAGACATTATTTTATTATTTGATTAGATTATGATGCATAATATTGCAGTTTCAAAACTGCTGCTGCTGCTGCTACTACTACTATTACTCCACAACTACTACTACAGCTACTAATAATAATAATAATAAACAAACAAATACACAATAGATTATTATACATAAAATCACTGGGTTAAACTAATTTTGTTAATGACCATGCAAATATCCTGAAATAAAATATAACTACACTACAATAGTACCACTGTATTATAATTACTATGAACATAAATACGATCCAAATCACTGTAGTTATTGTCCATTGACCAATAATTAGTTATTTCCAATCAAATCAATTGAAAAACTGCAGGAAGCAGCCAGCAGGTGTCACTGTTCACCACTATATTTCTCATAGTCGTCAATGTCTTGAACTGATAATAGAGATGCTTGGTATTAAAATATTTGTGACATTCGTGGTCTGTCGATGGTTTATGGAGGCTGCTGTAATAATGCAAACTGTATTATAACTAAATCATGGTAATTATAAGGAAAATGAAGACTAAAATACAATTACAATTATTTTTTTAAACAAAATCAATTTTAGACCAAATTTAGGACGAAATTGTTTGCAACAAAAAAAATAGATAATCAACAGATTATTATCCCTGATCCAATATTAAATCAATAGATTTACTTATAATAATTAAAGGCCCACATTAATATTTTATGAACTTTGCTTCAAGATTAAACAAAACCTAAGGCAAAATCCAGAAACATACACTAAAAATTCAAATTTGTTAAAAAAGAATTCCCACAACATTATGGTTATAGCAACATTGTGGTAATTTATAGCAACATTTCCAATATTTCATTTTCTGTGGCTCAAATGGCCATATAAAATGGCATGGGGTGTTTTTACAAAGATTCACCACTAGATGGCAGCTAGAACATGAAAACCGTAATCCTGCACAGAAAAATTGCCTCCTATTTTCCCTCCACTGCAGTATGGGGGTGATGCTGATGTCTAGAGGCTCAGATGAGGCTCACTATACATTCAAATTAATAGTGATGATTTGTGATGAACAATTTCACAATTTTTCATTGGGTGTGATTGTCTCCTGTCCTAAATGCAATACCAAGGAAAGCAGAACAATTATTCTCATACAGTTATGGGGAGAGCAGAGAGATTATTCTCATAATTATGGGGAGAGCAGAGAGATTATTCTCATAATTATGTAGAGAGCAGAGAGATTATTCTCATAATTATGGGGAGAGCAGAGAGATTATTCTCATACAGTTATGTAGAGAGCAGAGAGATTATTCTCATAATTATGAGGAGAGCAGAGAGATTATTCTCATAATTATGTAGAGAGCAGAGAGATTATTCTCATAATTATGTAGAGAGCAGAGAGATTATTCTCATAATTATGTAGAGAGCAGAGAGATTATTCTCATAATTATGTAGAGAGCAGAGAGATTATTCTCATAATTATGTAGAGAGCAAGAGATTATTCTCATAGTTATGAGGAGAGCAGAGAGATTATTCTCATAATTGTGTAGAGCAGAGAGATTATTCTCATAATTATGTAGAGAGCAGAGAGATTATTCTCATAATTATGTGGAGAGCAGAGAGATTATTCTCATAATTATGGGGAGAGCAGAGAGATTATTCTCATACAGTTATGTAGAGAGCAAGAGATTATTCTCATAATTATGAGGAGAGCAGAGATTATTCTCATAATTATGTAGAGAGCAGAGAGATTATTCTCATAATTATGTAGAGAGCAGAGAGATTATTCTCATAATTATGTGGAGAGCAGAGAGATTATTCTCATAATTATGGGGAGAGCAGAGAGATTATTCTCATAGTTATGAGGAGAGCAGAGAGATTATTCTCATAATTGTGTAGAGAGCAGAGAGATTATTCTCATAATTATGTAGAGAGCAGAGAGATTATTCTCATAGTTATGAGGAGAGCAGAGAGATTATTCTCATAATTGTGTAGAGAGCAGAGAGATTATTCTCATAATTATGTAGAGAGCAGAGAGATTATTCTCATAATTATGTGGAGAGCAGAGAGATTATTCTCATAATTATGTAGAGAGCAGAGAGATTATTCTCATACAGTTATGTAGAGAGCAGAAAGATTATTCTCATAATTATGTAGAGAGCAGAGAGATTATTCTCATAATTATGTAGAGAGCAGAGAGATTATTCTCATACAGTTATGTAGAGAGCAGAAAGATTATTCTCATAATTATGTAGAGAGCAGAGAGATTATTCTCATAATTATGTAGAGAGCAGAGAGATTATTCTCATAATTATGGGGAGAGCAGAGAGATTATTCTCATAATTATGTAGAGAGCAGAGAGATTATTCTCATAGTTATGAGGAGAGCAGAGATTATTCTCATAATTGTGTAGAGAGCAGAGAGATTATTCTCATAATTATGTAGAGAGCAGAGAGATTATTCTCATAATTATGTGGAGAGCAGAGAGATTATTCTCATAATTATGTAGAGAGCAGAGAGATTATTCTCATACAGTTATGTAGAGAGCAGAAAGATTATTCTCATAATTATGTAGAGAGCAGAGAGATTATTCTCATAATTATGTAGAGAGCAGAGAGATTATTCTCATAGTTATGAGGAGAGCAGAGATTATTCTCATAATTGTGTAGAGAGCAGAGAGATTATTCTCATAATTATGTAGAGAGCAGAGAGATTATTCTCATAATTATGTGGAGAGCAGAGAGATTATTCTCATAATTATGTAGAGAGCAGAGAGATTATTCTCATACAGTTATGTAGAGAGCAGAAAGATTATTCTCATAATTATGTAGAGAGCAGAGAGATTATTCTCATAATTATGTAGAGAGCAGAGAGATTATTCTCATAATTATGTGGAGAGCAGAGATTATTCTCATAATTATGTAGAGAGCAGAGAGATTATTCTCATACAGTTATGTAGAGAGCAGAGAGATTATTCTCATAATTATGTAGAGAGCAGAGAGATTATTCTCATAATTATGTGGAGAGCAGAGAGATTATTCTCATAATTATGTGGAGAGCAGAAAGATTATTCTCATAATTATGGGGAGAGCAGAGAGATTATTCTCATACAGTTATGTAGAGAGCAGAGAGATTATTCTCATAATTATGTAGAGAGCAAGAGATTATTCTCATAATTATGTAGAGAGCAGAGAGATTATTCTCATAATTATGTGGAGAGCAGAGAGATTATTCTCATAATTATGTAGAGAGCAGAGAGATTATTCTCATACAGTTATGGGGAGAGCAGAGAGATTATTCTCATAATTATGTAGAGAGCAGAGAGATTATTCTAATAAATGCATTGAAGTCCTTCATACATTTTCTGTTTAATTTGGTAATGTGGAAGGAAATTCCAAATCCAGGCTAATGTTTGCTGCTGTAATGTTTGTATAGCTTCCTGTGAAGCAATTGTAAAAAATAAAATAAAATAAAACAATTTATCTGACACTACAAATCGTTGGTGTCAATCCCTTCTTGCAAATAACTGCAGCCGTATCTGAGTGGACCTGAATTGGAGCCAGTTTGACATGTTTACCGCTTACTGTCAAACGTTCGATTGTCTGCACACTAGCACAGAATTGTACAAAAGGTAGCCTAATCTTCTGGTTGTTGTGTCTGGAGAGACCAAAGAAATGGAAAACGAACAAGTCCCCCAAACATCCGCCAGTCATGGGCCATTTTCCTGGGATCAGAAAAGCTAAACCTGATTTTTCCATCCTAACCCTAACCCTACATCCATAGTAAAAATACAAGTTTGCAGTTTTCCAGCTTAAGTCATTTAAGTCAAATTTGAAAGTGATAGATGAATTGTAAAAACTAAATAAAACCTCAATGACAAACTATAAGGTGTTACTCGATATTACGCGATAGCACCAAAGGAAATGTATCCTGTGTGAAATGTCCACGGTTGTTGTTGCGCTGTGATGATGTAAACCCCTCACCTGGGCCACAGTTTGCTCCGACAGCGGCCCGTCATCCATCTGGAAGACAAATGGAGAGATTAGAGATGACCCACACGCGCGTCCACTGACCCACACGTGCGTCCACTGACCCACACGTGCGTCCACTGACCCACACGCGTGTCCACTGACCCCCGCTCAACCGGCCTGCGTGAGAACAAATTAAACACCGCGGTGCAGAAGGGTTTTACACCAACACAATCAGATCTTAGGGGTTTTACACCAACACAATCAGATCTTAGGGGTTTTACACCAACACAATCAGATCTTAGGGGTTTTACACCAACACAATCAGATCTTATGGTGGTAAAGACTATAGACGCCACACCGCTCCTGTGCTGGATGTTGGGTATGGCGGTAAAGACTATAGACGCCACACCGCTCCTGTGCTGGATGTTGGGTATGGCGGTAAAGACTATAGACGCCACACCGCTCCTGTGCTGGATGTTGGGTATGGCGGTAAAGACTATAGATGCGACACCGCTCCTGTGCTGGATGTTGGGTATGGCGGTAAAGACTATAGACGCCACACCGCTCCTGTGCTGGATGTTGGGTATGGCGGTAAAGACTATAGACGCCACACCGCTCCTGTGCTGGATGTTGGGTATGGCGGTAAAGACTATAGACGCGACACCGCTCCTGTGCTGGATGTTGGGTATGGCGGTAAAGACTATAGACGCCACACTGCTCCTGTGCTGGATGTTGGGTATGGCGGTAAAGACTATGGACGCCACACCGCTCCTGTGCTGGATGTTGGGTATGGCGGTAAAGACTATAGACGCGACACCGCTCCTGTGCTGGATGTTGGGTATGGCGGTAAAGACTATAGACGCCACACCGCTCCTGTGCTGGATGTTGGGTATGGCGGTAAAGACTATAGACGTGACACCGCTCCTGTGTTGGATGTTGGGTATGGCGGTAAAGACTATAGACGCGACACCGCTCCTGTGCTGGATGTTGGGTATGGCGGTAAAGACTATGGACGCCACACCGCTCCTGTGCTGGATGTTGGGTATGGCGGTAAAGACTATAGACGCGACACCGCTCCTGTGTTGGATGTTGGGTATGGCGGTAAAGACTATAGACGCCACACCGCTCCTGTGCTGGATGTTGGGTATGGCGGTAAAGACTATAGACGCCACACCGCTCCTGTGCTGGATGTTGGGTATGGCGGTAAAGACTATAGACGCCACACCGCTCCTGTGCTGGATGTTGGGTATGGCGGTAAAGACTATAGACGCGACACCGCTCCTGTGCTGGATGTTGGGTATGGCGGTAAAGACTATAGACGCCACACCGCTCCTGTGCTGGATGTTGGGTATGGCGGTAAAGACTATAGACGCGACACCGCTCCTGTGCTGGATGTTGGGTATGGCGGTAAAGACTATAGACGCCACACCGCTCCTGTGCTGGATGTTGGGTATGGCGGTAAAGACTATAGACGCCACACCGCTCCTGTGCTGGATGTTGGGTATGGCGGTAAAGACTATAGACGCCACACCGCTCCTGTGCTGGATGTTGGGTATGGCGGTAAAGACTATAGACGCGACACCGCTCCTGTGCTGGATGTTGGGTATGGCGGTAAAGACTATAGACGCCACACCGCTCCTGTGCTGGATGTTGGGTATGGCGGTAAAGACTATGGACGCCACACCGCTCCTGTGCTGGATGTTGGGTATGGCGGTAAAGACTATAGACGCGACACCGCTCCTGTGCTGGATGTTGGGTATGGCGGTAAAGACTATAGACGCGACACCGCTCCTGTGCTGGATGTTGGGTATGGCGGTAAAGACTATAGACGCGACACCGCTCCTGTGCTGGATGTTAGGTATGGCGGTAAAGACTATAGACGCGACACCGCTCCTGTGCTGG
The DNA here is from genome assembly GCA_022702515.1 of Ilyophis sp. 1 JC-2022. Lineage (NCBI taxonomy): Eukaryota > Metazoa > Chordata > Actinopteri > Anguilliformes > Synaphobranchidae > Ilyophis > Ilyophis sp. 1 JC-2022. Next base: position 114,187,814 of record CM040394.1, on the reverse strand, counting down.
ATGTTGGGTATGGCGGTAAAGACTATAGACGCCACACCGCTCCTGTGCTGGATGTTGGGTATGGCGGTAAAGACTATAGACGCCACACCGCTCCTGTGCTGGATGTTGGGTATGGCGGTAAAGACTATAGACGCCACACCGCTCCTGTGCTGGATGTTGGGTATGGCGGTAAAGACTATAGACGCCACACTGCTCCTGTGCTGGATGTTGGGTATGGCGGTAAAGACTATAGACGCGACACCGCTCCTGTGCTGGATGTTGGGTATGGCGGTAAAGACTATAGACTCCACACTGCTCCTGTGCTGGATGTTGGGTATGGCGGTAAAGACTATGGACGCCACACCGCTCCTGTGCTGGATGTTGGGTATGGCGGTAAAGACTATAGACGCGACACCGCTCCTGTGCTGGATGTTGGGTATGGCGGTAAAGACTATAGACGCGACACCGCTCCTGTGCTGGATGTTGGGTATGGCGGTAAAGACTATAGACGCGACACCGCTCCTGTGTTGGATGTTGGGTATGGCGGTAAAGACTATAGACGCCACACTGCTCCTGTGCTGGATGTTGGGTATGGCAGTAAAGACTATAGACGCCACACCGCTCCTGTGCTGGATGTTGGGTATGGCGGTAAAGACTATAGACGCGACACCGCTCCTGTGCTGGATGTTGGGTATGGCGGTAAAGACTATAGACGCCACACTGCTCCTGTGCTGGATGTTGGGTATGGCGGTAAAGACTATAGACGCCACACTGCTCCTGTGCTGGATGTTGGGTATGGCGGTAAAGACTATAGACGCCACACTGCTCCTGTGCTGGATGTTGGGTATGGCGGTAAAGACTATAGACGCGACACCGCTCCTGTGCTGGATGTTGGGTATGGCGGTAAAGACTATAGACGCCACACCGCTCCTGTGCTGGATGTTGGGTATGGCGGTAAAGACTATAGACGCCACACCGCTCCTGTGCTGGATGTTGGGTATGGCGGTAAAGACTATAGACGCCACACCGCTCCTGTGCTGGATGTTGGGTATGGCGGTAAAGACTATAGACGCCACACTGCTCCTGTGCTGGATGTTGGGTATGGCGGTAAAGACTATGGACGCCACACCGCTCCTGTGCTGGATGTTGGGTATGGCGGTAAAGACTATAGACGCGACACCGCTCCTGTGCTGGATGTTGGGTATGGCGGTAAAGACTATAGACGCGACACCGCTCCTGTGCTGGATGTTAGGTATGGCGGTAAAGACTATAGACGCGACACCGCTCCTGTGCTGGATGTTAGGTATGGCGGTAAAGACTATAGACGCGACACCGCTCCTGTGCTGGATGTTAGGTATGGCGGTAAAGACTATAGACGCGACACCGCTCCTGTGCTGGATGTTAGGTATGGCGGTAAAGACTATAGACGCCACACCGCTCCTGTGCTGGATGTTGGGTATGGCGGTAAAGACTATAGACGCCACACCGCTCCTGTGCTGGATGTTGGGTATGGCGGTAAAGACTATAGACGCCACACCGCTCCTGTGCTGGATGTTGGGTATGGCGGTAAAGACTATAGACGCGACACCGCTCCTGTGCTGGATGTTAGGTATGGCGGTAAAGACTATAGACGCCACACCGCTCCTGTGCTGGATGTTGGGTATGGCGGTAAAGACTATAGACGCCACACCGCTCCTGTGCTGGATGTTGGGTATGGCGGTAAAGACTATAGACGCCACACCGCTCCTGTGCTGGATGTTGGGTATGGCGGTAAAGACTATAGACGCCACACTGCTCCTGTGCTGGATGTTGGGTATGGCGGTAAAGACTATAGACGCGACACCGCTCCTGTGCTGGATGTTGGGTATGGCGGTAAAGACTATAGACTCCACACTGCTCCTGTGCTGGATGTTGGGTATGGCGGTAAAGACTATGGACGCCACACCGCTCCTGTGCTGGATGTTGGGTATGGCGGTAAAGACTATAGACGCGACACCGCTCCTGTGCTGGATGTTGGGTATGGCGGTAAAGACTATAGACGCCACACCGCTCCTGTGCTGGATGTTGGGTATGGCGGTAAAGATTATAGACGCCACACCGCTCCTGTGCTGGATGTTGGGTATGGCGGTAAAGACTATAGACGCGACACTACTGAATAAGCCTGGGCATTTGGTGCTGCCGTTAGGAGAAACACTGCATGCATTACTGCTTTTACACACAATGCTGGGATATGCAGCATATGGACGAACACCACCAAACAATGCAGTGAACCAGACTGCACATGCAATGGGCCATGCCTCCATAAGTCTCATGCGCACACACACACACACACACACACACACACACACACACACACACACACACAGCAATTTCTGAGAGTCCCTTTCCAAAAGGCAGCAGGCAAACACTCAGAACACTGTGATTCCAAACGGGTCTGAATTCACACTCCTCTCAGATGATTGGTCAGTCTGTGGAGCGATGAAGAGGAGAGCGATGAAGAGGACCGCGATGAAGAGGACCGCGATGAAGAGGAGAGCGATGAAGAGGACCGTGATGAAGAGGAGAGCGATGAAGAGGAGAGCGATGAAGAGGAGAGCGATGAAGAGGACCGCGATGAAGAGGACCGCGATGAAGAGGAGAGCGATGAAGAGGAGAGCGATGAAGAGGAGAGCGATGAAGAGGACCGTGATGAAGAGGAGAGTGATGAAGAGGAGAGCGATGAAGAGGACCGCGATGAAGAGGAGAGCGATGAAGAGGAGAGTGATGAAGAGGAGAGCGATGAAGAGGAGAGCGATGAAGAGGAGAGCGATGAAGAGGACCGCGATGAAGAGGAGAGCGATGAAGAGGACCGTGATGAAGAGGAGAGTGATGAAGAGGACCGCGATAGTCACAGCAGCAGCAGCAGCAGCACGTGTTACATGTTAAGCAGCGACAAACACGCGTTCCCGCCATGCAGTTACCTGGCCCCGTTCTCCTCTCCCCCTCTCTCCCTCCATTTTCCGGCTACGCACTCTGGCTCTTGTCCCCCTGTCCCTCAACATTACCAGTGATGTAATCAAACAGGACAAAGCCATAGGCCTGCTCAGAAGCAGCCTGGGGGGGGAGAGATAGGGAAGAAGAGAGAGGGAGGGAGAGGGGGAGAGAGGGAGAGAGAGGGAGAGGGAGAGGAAGAGAGAGGGAAGAAGAGAGAGGGAGGGAGAGGGGGAGAGAGGGAGAGAGAGGGAGAGGGAGAGGAAGAGAGAGGGAAGAAGAGAGAGGGAGGGAGAGGGGGAGAGAGGGAGAGAGAGGGAGATGGAGAGGAAGAGAGAGGGAAGAAGAGAGAGGGAGCGAGAGGGGGAGAGAGGGAGAGAGAGGGAGAGGAAGAGAGAGGGAAGAAGAGAGAGGGAGGGAGAGGGGGAGAGAGGGAAGAAGAGAGAGGGAGGGAGAGGGAGAGGGAGAGGAAGAGAGAGGGAAGAAGAGAGAGGGAGGGAGAGGGGGAGAGAGGGAAGAAGAGAGAGGGAGGGAGAGGGGGAGAGAGGGAGAGAGAGGGAGAGGGAGAGGGAGAGAGAGGGAAGAAGAGAGGGGGAGAGAGGGGGAGAGAGGGAGAGGAAGAGAGAGGGAAGAAGAGAGAGGGAGGGAGAGGGGGAGAGAGGGAGAGAGAGAGGAAGAGAGAGGGAAGAAGAGAGAGGGAGGGAGAGGGGGAGTGAGGGAGAGAAAGGGGGAGAGAGGGAGGGAGAGAGGGAGAAGGAGGGAGAGAGAGGGGGAGTGAGGGAGAGAAAGGGGGAGAGAGGGGGGAGAGAGGGAGAAGGATGGAGAAAAAGGGGGAGAGAGGGAGAAGGAGGGAGAAAGGGAGTGAGAGAGCAAGAGGGATGAAGAAGGACACCATTCAGAAAGCTCTTAGGAGCTTCACCACGTCTTCAGCATGCTGATAGGTACCAGACTGCAGTACTGAGTCTGACAGCTCCCTCCCATCTGAACACATTAAAGCAAACAGTCACAGTCACAGTGTGCAGTCACAGTGTGCAGTCACAGTGTACAGTCACAGTGTTCAGTCACAGTGTACAGTCATAGTGTTCAGTCACAGTGTTCAGTCACAGTGTTCAGTCAGTGTTCAGCAGCCAGCACTGGCACAACGTAATCACACAAATAAAACCAATTCTACCAGGAACTGCATTTTCAAGCCTCTGAAGAAAAGCCAGAATTTCTATTCTGTTTGGCACATAAAGTCCTGTAATAAAGCCTAGAAGCAGTGTGCACCACTTACCTGCCCCCCTTCACTTACTTGCACTTACCTGCCCTCCCTTCTTTTACCTGCACTTACCTGCCCTCCCTTCTTTTACCTGCACTTACCTGCCCTCCCTTCTTTTACCTGCTCTCCCTCCCTTCTCTTACCTGCACTTACCTGCCCTCCTTTCTATTATGTCCTCCCTTCACTTACCTGCTTTCTCTTCACATACCTGCACTCCCTCCCTTCTCTTACCTGCACTCACCTGCCCTCCTTTCTATTATGTGTCCTCCCTTCACTTACCTGCTTTCTCTTCACATACCTGCTTTCCCTCCCTTCTTTTACCTGCACTTACCTGCTTTCCCTCCCTTCACTTACCTGCTTTCCCTCCCTTCTCTTACTTGGAGCACAGATGTCTTATCAGTAAATGATTACTCTGTGTGAACATGCTGCACGCTGATCATTTTACCATTTTGTTGAAAGAGGTTTGGTGTGAAAGACAGAAATGAACGCTTCCTCAGGCTAACGTGGTTCACAGCTGGTGCACACAACCAAACACTAAATATTAAGCTAATAATAAGTGATGTGCTTTTGAAGGTAAGGTCTGACTCAACTAAAAGCTTAATTAATGCCTGGGGACAAAATATTACTCAACCTGTTATCAGGTATTCCAAATATATAACTGCTGTGAATTAATTTGGTACTAATTGTTATGGATATTAATGTGGTACTAATCGTTATGGATATTAATGTGGTACTAACTGTTATGCATATTGTCATAAAGATGAAATTGAACCAAACCTTCCACCACTGTTCGTATATTTAGGACGGATCGTCCCTTAGGTGCTCAGATGGACATTCCATCTTACTTACCCGATAGTTGACCTTTTGGATGACCTGTTGGGGGTCACTCTCTAAGATCACCCTGGTAACAGAACAAAGCCGTGTGTTAGAAATCAGGCCTGTGGAGAGGATCAAATACTGAACATCACTGCATTCTGTGGAGAGGATCAAATACTGAACATCACTGCATTCTGTGGAGAGGATCAAATACTGAACATCACTGCATTCTGTGGAGAGGATCAAATACTGAACATCACTGCATTCTGTGGAGAGGATCAAATACTGAACATCACTGCATTCTGTGGAGAGGATCAAATACTGAACATCACTGCATTCTGTGGAGAGGATCAAATACTGAACATCACTGCATTCTGTGGAGAGGATCAAATACTGAACATCACTGCATTCTGTGGAGAGGATCAAATACTGAACATCACTGCATTCTGTGGAGAGGATCAAATACTGAACATCACTGCATTCTGTGGAGAGGATCAAATACTGAACATCACTGCATTCTGTGGAGAGTATCAAATACTGAACATCACTGCGTTAATTCAGGCTCCAATTTGCAAATGTTCTTCATTCAGTATATTTAGCTCACAATCTAACAATATTTTATACTGAAACACTAAAAAAAATCAAAGGTTCCTTTTTTAGTTAAAATGCAACAAGCTAAATGAAAAGTAGAAAACTGAAATAAGCATGATTTACTGGTGAAGCTGACTGTAAACCATTCCAAACGAACTGTACAACACATGGTGCAATGAGGCGTGAAAACGGACAACACTGGTCATAAAAAATACAGACCTACACTCCCTCCCTAAAGACCCCCAGCACAATCTGCCCCTCCCTCCCTAAAGTCCCCCAGCACAATCTGCCCCTCCCTCCCTAAAGTCCCCCAGCACAATCTGCCCCTCCCTCCCTAAAGTCCCCCAGCACAATCTGCCCCTCCCTCCCTAAAGTCCCCCAGCACAACCTGCCCCTCCCTCCCTATAGTCCCCCAGCACAATCTGCCCCTCCCTCCCTAAAGTCCCCCAGCACAATCGGCCCCTCCCTCCCTAAAGTCCCCCAGCACAATCTGCCCCTCCCTCCCTAAAGTCCCCCAGCTCAATCTGCCCCTCCCTCCCTAAAGTCCCCCAGCTCAATCTGCCCCTCCCTCCCTATAGTCCCCCAGCACAACCTGCCCCTCCCTCCCTAAAGTCCCCCAGCACAATCTGCCCCTCCCTCCCTAAAGTCCCCCAGCTCAATCTGCCATAATTCCAGGCCTTCCCACTCAAACTCAATATCCTCCAGTCTACCACAGGATGGGATGATTGGTTTCATGTGTCCGAAACGCTTCACCACACACAGCCTGTGACAGATTTAGAATCTTTGATAAGATCACTGGTAATATGGGGGGACAGTAACCAGGGTTGAGGAGAGAGAGAGAGAGAGAGAGAGAGAGAGAGAGAGAGAGAGGGTGACAGAGAGAGAGGGAGCTAGAGAGAGGGGGCGAGGGAGAGAGAGAGGGAAAGAGAGAGAGAGAGAGAGAGAGAGAGAGAGAGAGAGAGAGAGAGAGAGGGTGACAGAGAGAGGGAAAGAGAGAGAGAGAGAGGGAAAGAGAGAGAGAGAGAGAGGGAAAGAGAGAGGGGGCAAGGGAGAGAGAGAGAGGAGACCAGATACATTTTTGACAAGACACACGTCAATGCTACAAGTCAATATTTATTTTATATTGCGCCATTTGAATCTAGGGGGCAGAAAATGACAAAGACATTTCAGCAAATGTGGAAAAAAACTAGAAAGGATTCCCTGACTCTGAGGAAATGGTTTTGATACACAGAAGAATAGCACATAAATCACTGAACACAGACTGGAGAAAATAGGCCAGCGCTTTTAAGAGCGATTGGTCAACCAAGTTGATGATTGGACGATACACTATCCAATCACACTTCTTGTTCCCTCTTCACACCTGTCCGTCTAACTTACCCTCCGTCAATAATCTCGTCCACAACTAAGAATACTCCGTCCATGTTGTCCAGCAGACACCTCTTCTCCACATTCTTCCTGTCAACACCAAGGAGACAATCTGATTAATGTTTTATTTGGGGGAGGTGCTTGTACCTCTCCCCTTTATGGGTAATATAAAGGCCATTAGCAGTAAAACAAGGGGGACACCACTCCACAATCCACTAATCACACACACACACACCCCACACTCCAATAATCACAAACACACACACACACACACACACACCACACAATCCAATAATCACAAACACACACACACCACAATCCACTAATCACAAACACACACACCACAATCCACTAATCACAAACACACACACCACACAATCCAATAATCACAAACACACACACACACCACACAATCCACTAATCACAAACACACACACACCACAATCCACTAATCACAAACACACACACCACAATCCACTAATCACAAACACACACACACACACACACACCACAATCCACTAATCACAAACACACACACACCACAATCCACTAATCACAAACACACACCACAATCCACTAATCACAAACCCACACACACACCACACAATCCACTAATCACAAACGCACACACACACACACCACAATCCAATAATCATAAACACACACCACACAATCCACTAATCACAAACACACACACACACCACAATCCACTAATCACAAACACACACACACACACACCACAATCCACTAATCACAAACACACACACACCACAATCCACTAATCACAAACACCACAATCCAATAATCACAAACACACACACCACCACCATCCACAAACACACACACCACCACACTATCCACTCATCACAAACACTCACACACCACCCCACAAACCACACACACACACACACACACACACACACACACAACCCCACAAACCACACACACACACACACACACACACACACACAACCCCACCATCCACAAACACAAATACACCACCCCACAATCAAAAACACATTTTCACAGACTGAAGAAGATAGATCACACAAGTATCCTTTTGTACTGTTCTCAATAAATGCACAGAGTGTGTGCATGACCACTGGTTATTGTAAGAGACATATAGCATAATTAACATAAATATGCAAGGACACATGAACATAATCGCAGTGCACCTCCTCTCCATCCACCCTCACTCTGCTGCATCGGTTTCCATGGAAACAGCGAAAGCACCACGAGCCGGGCTTGTCGCTCGCAGGGAGCCCCGAGCGGGAGGGCGTGTCTCCTTCCATTCTACAGCATGGTTTTGTGTGTACCCGTCTCCACGGCTCCTACCGCGCGGCTGAATGAAGCTTATCGCCGTGCCGAGATGACACTTCTAAAGGACATGGTTTAGGCCGCTCGCTCCTCATGAAATGAGAACATTGACATGCTACACTGTGGTGGGGCAGCAAGATCCACAAAGAGCTTCATTTAATCCAACACCCTGCTGCAGTTTTCTGCACGTTCCCCCCAGTATAAACTCTATGGTACATTCAGTGCTCCATCATATAAGGTCTTTTACCATAAACTCTATGGTACATTCAGTGCTCCATCATATAAGGTCTTTTATCATACAGTAACTCAGAAAGTACCACAGAAACCTTCATTTAGGTCATACTAGGCATCTAATAATGATTTTGATTCATTTAATTGGTGACATATACTTCATGCTTATACCTTTATACATGTTTTGTAGAGTGTATTGTGGTATTACAAATACTTTATTTAAAATACAATTTTGTCTTTAATTCATTACATTATCTTGAGAAGGAAAAAAGAAGAAATCCCCAGTTATCCCCACAAATAATTCTATTAACAAAGTATTACTGGCACTACAGTAGAATTGTCTAAAATGGATAAATGCATGTCAACAGTAGAGAGCGCCACTCCATTAATTAATGTGCAGTTGTGCATAATTAGCAATCATCACAGGAGGCTTCATGAAGGAGCTACGAATCCTTGTCTCTAAAAACACAGAGTCCAGGTTCTGCCACATATTTCTACCACACAGTGGAGCCTGCCAAGCTTCAAATACAGGTGTCGAAAAACTTACCATTAAATTACTTATATTTTGCTGTGTCATAATCAAGTGTGCCAATGTAATTAATGTTATATTCTTCCACAGTGGATTCCCCATTGAGTAACTAAATCTATTTGTTTTCTTAACCTCGCATTTGAAAAAATTGTAACTACAACAAATCTGTTGCCGTAAATGGACTATTATGCGTGTAAAGTCGTGGTTGATATTCAATCAATATTACTCTTTCACTAATATACCCTATTCTCCTTTAACAATCAATATTACTCTTTCACTAATACACCCTATTCTCCTTTAACAATCAATATTACTCTTTCACTAATACACCCTATTCTCCTTTAACAATCAATATTACTCTTTCACTAATACACCCTATTCTCCTTTAACAATCTATATTACTCTTTCACTAATACACCCTATTCTCCTTTAACAATCTATATTACTCTTTCACTAATACACCCTATTCTCCTTTAACAATCAATATTACTCTTTCACTAATACACCCTATTCTCCTTTAACAATCAATATTACTCTTTCTCTAATACACCCTATTCTCCTTTAACAATCAATATTACTCTTTCACTAATATACCCTATTCTCCTTTAACAATCAATATTACTCTTTCACTAATACACCCTATTCTCCTTTAACAATCAATATTACTCTTTCACTAATACACCCTATTCTCCTTTAACAATCAATATTACTCTTTCACTAATACACCCTATTCTCCTTTAACAATCAATATTACTCTTTCACTAATACACCCTATTCTCCTTTAACAATCAATATTACTCTTTCACTAATACACCCTATTCTCCTTTAACAATCAATATTACTCTTTCACTAATACACCCTATTCTCCTTTAACAATCAATATTACTCTTTCACTAATACACCCTATTCTCCTTTAACAATCAATATTACTCTTTCACTAATACACCCTATTCTCCTTTAACAATCAATATTACTCTTTCACTAATACACCCTATTCTCCTTTAACAATCAATATTACTCTTTCACTAATACACCCTATTCTCCTTTAACAATCAATATTACTCTTTCACTAATACACCCTATTCTCCTTTAACAATCAATATTACTCTTTCACTAATACACCCTATTCTCCTTTAACAATCAATATTACTCTTTCACTAATACACCCTATTCTCCTTTAACAATCAATATTACTCTTTCACTAATACACCCTATTCTCCTTTAACAATCAATATTACTCTTTCACTAATACACCCTATTCTCCTTTAACAATCAATATTACTCTTTCACTAATACACCCTATTCTCCTTTAACAATCAATATTACTCTTTCACTAATACACCCTATTCTCCTTTAACAATCAATATTACTCTTTCACTAATACACCCTATTCTCCTTTAACAATCAATATTACTCTTTCACTAATACACCCTATTCTCCTTTAACAATCAATATTACTCTTTCACTAATACACCCTATTCTCCTTTAACAATCAATATTACTCTTTCACTAATACACCCTATTCTCCTTTAACAATCAATATTACTCTTTCACTAATACACCCTATTCTCCTTTAACAATCAATATTACTCTTTCACTAATACACCCTATTCTCCTTTAACAATCAATATTACTCTTTCACTAATACACCCCATTCTCCTTTAACAATCAATATTACTCTTTCACTAATACACCCTATTCTCCTTTAACAATCAATATTACTCTTTCACTAATACACCCTATTCTCCTTTAACAATCAATATTACTCTTTCACTAATACACCCTATTCTCCTTTAACAATCAATATTACTCTTTCACTAATACACCCTATTCTCCTTTAACAATCAATATTACTCTTTCACTAATACACCCTATTCTCCTTTAACAATCAATATTACTCTTTCACTAATACACCCTATTCTCCTTTAACAATCAATATTACTCTTTCACTAATACACCCCATTCTCCTTTAACAATCAATATTACTCTTTCACTAATACACCCTATTCTCCTTTAACAATCAATATTACTCTTTCACTAATACACCCCATTCTCCTTTAATTTCAGTTTTGTCAGGGTTTTCAAATCTCTTCTACTCCTGCTCTTATTGGCCATCATATCTGTCCATTTTCACATGAAAAGGGAGGGTTTTGCCCTGATTGGCTGAATGATTTTGGGGTTCACCGTGGCACAGGGGAGTAGAGGAGCACTTACCTCAGAATCTGACTGAGAGACTCAAACAGACAGTTGAGTACAGCCATCAACATGAGCTATTGGAGTAACGAGAAAGAGGGACTCAAGTTTTAAATCAATCAAAAACCGAAAATCATCACCAAACGAACAGTTGCATAAAAAAGTGTGCAAAGAAGTGTGCAAAGAAGTGTGCGGGGAAGTGTGCGGAGAAGTGTGCGGAGAAGTGTGCGGAGAAGTGTGCGGAGAAGTGAGCGGAGAAGTGTGTAGAGAAGTGAGCGGAGAAGTGTGTAGAGAAGTGAGCGGAGAAGTGTGTAGAGAAGTGAGCGGAGAAGTGTGTAGAGAAGTGTGTAGAGAAGTGAGCGGAGAAGTGTGTAGAGAAGTGAGCGGAGAAGTGTGTGGAGAAGTGAGCGGAGAAGTGTGCAGAGAAGTGAGCGGAGAAGTGTGTGGAGAAGTGTGTAGAGAAGTGAGCGGAGAAGTGTGCGGAGAAGTGTGCGGAGAAGGGTATTTTTAATTTGTCCCTTACCTCGTTCTCCTGAGCGCTCCCCACCACATAGAAGAAGAGATCGATGCTGCTCTTATAAACAACAGTCAATCCTTCCAAAAATGCAATTTCATCTAAGAGAGACAGAGAGAAAAGTGAATGTTCAATTGTAATATATTGTGCTATATTGCGTAGTCAAAAGTACTGAATAACTGTAATGCATTATTATAAAGGCCCAAAAGGAGGCTGTTGTTTGCAGAAGGGTTTCCTCTCCTTTATGTGCTGTAATGCTAGCTCAAAGGATAAATACGGTTTCCTCTCCTGTATGTGCTGTAATGCTAGCTCAAAGGATAAATACGGTTTCCTCTCCTGTATGTGCTGTAATGCTAGCTCAAAGGATAAATACAGTTTCCTCTCCTTTATGTGCTGTAATGCTAGCTCAAAGGATAAATACGGTTTCCTCTCCTTTATGTGCTGTAATGCTAGCTCAAAGGATAAATACGGTTTCCTCTCCTTTATGTGCTGTAATGCTAGCTCAAAGGCTAAATACGGTTTCCTCTCCTTTATGTGCTGTAATGCTAGCTCAAAGGATAAATACGGTTTCCTCTCCTTTATGTGCTGTAATGCTAGCTCAAAGGATAAATACGGTTTCCTCTCCTTTATGTGCTGTAATGCTAGCTCAAAGGCTAAATACGGTTTCCTCTCCTTTATGTGCTGTAATGCTAGCTCAAAGGATAAATACGGTTTCCTCTCCTTTATGTGCTGTAATGCTAGCTCAAAGGATAAATACGGTTTCCTCTCCTTTATGTGCTGTAATGCTAGCTCAAAGGATAAATACGGTTTCCTCTCCTTTATGTGCTGTAATGCTAGCTCAAAGGATAAATACGGTTTCCTCTCCTTTATGTGCTGTAATGCTAGCTCAAAGGATAAATACAGTTTCCTCTCCTTTATGTGCTGTAATGCTAGCTCAAAGGATAAATACAGTTTCCTCTCCTTTATGTGCTGTAATGCTAGCTCAAAGGATAAATACGGTTTCCTCTCCTTTATGTGCTGTAATGCTAGCTCAAAGGATAAATACAGTTTCCTCTCCTTTATGTGCTGTAATGCTAGCTCAAAGGATAAATAGCCGTGTATAACTTGAGCAGGGCATGACTGGCAGATCCACATTATTGCTGACACAAAGACAGGTGTGAAAAAATAACCTTTTTAAGGCCTACAGCCACAGAATGGGGCACCACCCAGAATGCCGTGGGCCCCCAGCAGCCCCTGTAATTTACGTCTCCTCTTGTCTGTAAAATTCCCCCAAAAAACAACTCTCCCAACCAAAGCCAGAGATACTGATGAATTGGTCATTACTGTGCTGTGGGGAGGCCTTTTGGCTCGTGATGAAAACACCGCACACACAGGAGTTACTAATGTGGTGACCTTAAAAGTACTTAAAACATTACAGGTCATATCATTTACTGCAAACATTACAGGTCCATATCACTGGAAGTAACGTGTACTGCACGTGGAGGAAAGCTTCTGCAAAAAACCACTAATAAAAATATATATTTTAATGTGCTTTTAATGCTTTGTTTCCCTTTCTGTCCCCAGTTTGGAATGGTCAGTCACACTGTGTCAGTGTTCATACTGTGTCAGTGTTCATACTGTGTCAGTGTTCATACTGTGTCAGTTCCATACTGTGTCAGTGTTCACACTGTGTCAGTGTTCATACTGTGTCAGTGTTCACACTGTGTCAGTGTTCATACTGTGTCAGTTTCATACTGTGTCAGTGTTCATACTGTGTCAGTGTTCATACTGTGTCAGTATTCACACTGTGTCAGTGTTCATACTGTGTCAGTGTTCACACTGTGTCAGTGTTCATACTGTGTCAGTTTCATACTGTGTCAGTGTTCATACTGTGTCAGTTTCATACTGTGTCAGTGTTCATACTGTGTCAGTGTTCATACTGTGTCAGTGTTCATACTGTGTCAGTTTCATACTGTGTCAGTGTTCACACTGTGTCAGTGTTCATACTGTGTCAGTGTTCACACTGTGTCAGTGTTCATACTGTGTCAGTGTTCATACTGTGTCAGTGTTCATACTGTGTCAGTATTCACACTGTGTCAGTGTTCATACTGTGTCAGTGTTCACACTGTGTCAGTGTTCATACTGTGTCAGTTTCATACTGTGTCAGTGTTCATACTGTGTCAGTTTCATACTGTGTCAGTGTTCATACTGTGTCAGTGTTCATACTGTGTCAGTTTCATACTGTGTCAGTGTTCACACTGTCAGTGTTCATACTGTGTCAGTGTTCACACTGTGTCAGTGTTCATACTGTGTCAGTGTTCACACTGTGTCAGTGTTCATACTGTGTCAGTGTTCATACTGTGTCAGTATTCACACTGTGTCAGTGTTCATACTGTGTCAGTGTTCACACTGTGTCAGTGTTCATACTGTGTCAGTTTCATACTGTGTCAGTGTTCATACTGTGTCAGTTTCATACTGTGTCAGTGTTCACACTGTGTCAGTGTTCATACTGTGTCAGTGTTCATACTGTGTCAGTGTTCACAATGTGTCAGTGTTCATACTGTCAGTATTCATACTGGCCATATCCGAATCAGCACTCTTCCACACTGTTGAGTAGCCTTGGTGAGTAGATAGGGCGAGAAAGTCAAAAGTACGTGAAATTGTTTCAAATTGCAGTATACTTCAAACACCCGCATGACACACTTACTTCCGGGGTTTCGCTGAGTACACTCGGGAGCACACTTTTCAAGAAGTACACAAACATTTTGGTCAAATAAATATGACGTGTGCTTCGTTTTAAAAAATGAGGCGCAGGGTTGCCATATCCTGTAAGACTTTCCAGCCAATCAGCGACTCAAAACTAGCCCAAATTTTAGGCTATTTTTAACCGAAACCAACGTATTTTATCATGTTTTTACTTTTTAAAATAAGTGCGTGCCTTACGACTTTTAATTTTTACCCACTGTGTCAGTGTTCATACTGCAATACTCGCTGTAACCTCTGCTGTTGAATCAAGAGATCAGATGTAAACATCACATACTCTAGTCTCCTCCGAAGCATAGTGTCAGCAGTTCTCAAGTCAGGCTTGCACAGACATTAGCCGAACATAGACACTTTACAGCCAGAACCCGAACCTTAACCCTAACCCTAACCCAAATCAACCAGAGGAGGGGGGGTCGCTGGCACGCAATGAGATGCTGTTATCTTGGCTGACTGAAATCCTTCCATCTCTGAGTGATGCAAGAGCTAACTGTGAATTACCCTGTGGGGCCACTGGCCAGTTAGCACTGTCATGATCCCGATTTGAGACTGGACAGTGGGGCACATCCGTGCACCAAAACAGTGCCTTCCCAGAATCAGCCACACAGCAGCCTCTATAAACCGCCTCTGTAAACCGCAGTCTTACTTCCAACACTCAGTGGTTATCCTGTATACCATAGAGGTCTGACAGGTATTACGGCAGGAACAGGTAGCAAACATATAT
This sequence comes from Ilyophis sp. 1 JC-2022, assembly GCA_022702515.1. Taxonomy (NCBI): domain Eukaryota; kingdom Metazoa; phylum Chordata; class Actinopteri; order Anguilliformes; family Synaphobranchidae; genus Ilyophis; species Ilyophis sp. 1 JC-2022. The sequence continues at coordinate 114,172,588 of CM040394.1, read as the reverse complement.
GCAGGCACATTCCAAAGGGCCAATATACTTACTGTCAGCTTTGTACGTTTTGTTGAACACATTCTTTTCAAAATTCTTCTGCTCCTTCATGGAGGAATACAGCTCAGTGTCATAATACTGAAAGGACAGAAGAATGATTCCATATTGATTACTGTATGCACATTGATTTCAGATAGTATGTGATTACTGTATGCATATTGATTTCAGATAGTATGTGATTACTGTATGCATATTGATTTCAGATAGTATGTGATTACTGTATGTACATTGATTTCAGATAGTATGTGATTACTGTATGCATATTGATTTCAGATAGTATGCAGGGTTCCCACTCGTCCTGGAAAACCTGGAAATTCAGAGACTAGATTTCCAGTCATGGCAAACTTGGAAAATTGACTAAAATTACCAAATATCCTGGAAAAAATCTATGTTGTCCTGGAAATTTTGTATTGTATTTTAGCCCCTCACTCAGATCGCCTATGTAAACCTAGGTGTGTATTTTAGCCCCTCACTCAGATCTCCTATGTAAACCTAGGTGTGTATTTTAGCCCCTCACTCAGATCTCCTATGTAAACCTAGGTGTGTATTTTAGCCTCTCACTCAGATCGCCTATGTAAACCTAGGTGTGTATTTTAGCCTCTCACTCAGATCTCCTATGTAAACCTAGGTGTGTATTTTAGCCCCTCACTCAGATCTCCTATGTAAACCTAGGTGTGTATTTTAGCCCCTCACTCAGATCTCCTATGTAAACCTAGGTGTGTATTTTAGCCCCTCACTCAGATCTCCTATGTAAACCTAGGTGTGTATTTTAGCCCCTCACTCAGATCGCCTATGTAAACCTAGGTGTGTATTTTAGCCCCTCACTCAGATCGCCTGTGTAAACCTAGGTGTGTATTTTAGCCTCTCACTGAGATCGCCTATGTAAACCTAGGTGTGTATTTTAGCCCCTCACTCAGATCGCCTATGTAAACCTAGGTGTGTATTTTAGCCCCTCACTCAGATCACCTATGTAAACCTAGGTGTGTATTTTAGCCCCTCACTCAGATCTCCTATGTAAACCTAGGTGTGTATTTTAGCCCCTCACTCAGATCGCCTATGTAAACCTAGGTGTGTATTTTAGCCCCTCACTCGTAAACCTAGGTGTGTATTTTAGCCCCTCACTCAGATCACCTATGTAAACCTAGGTGTGTATTTTAGCCCCTCACTCAGATCGCCTATGTAAACCTAGGTGTGTATTTTAGCCCCTCACTCAGATCGCCTATGTAAACCTAGGTGTGTATTTTAGCCCCTCACTCAGATCACCTATGTAAACCTAGGTGTGTATTTTAGCCTCTCACTCAGATTGCCTATGTAAACCTAGGTGTGTATTTTAGCCCCTCACTCAGATCGCCTATGTAAACCTAGGTGTGTATTTTAGCCCCTCACTCAGATCGCCTATGTAAACCTAGGTGTGTATTTTAGCCCCTCACTCAGATCGCCTATGTAAACCTAGGTGTGTATTTTAGCCCCTCACTCAGATCACCTATGTAAACCTAGGTGTGTATTTTAGCCCCTCACTCAGATCTCCTATGTAAACCTAGGTGTGTATTTTAGCCCCTCACTCAGATCGCCTATGTAAACCTAGGTGTGTATTTTAGCCCCTCACTCAGATCGCCTATGTAAACCTAGGTGTGTATTTTAGCCCCTCACTCAGATCACCTATGTAAACCTAGGTGTGTATTTTAGCCCCTCACTCAGATCACCTATGTAAACCTAGGTGTGTATTTTAGCCCCTCACTCAGATCACCTATGTAAACCTAGGTGTGTATTTTAGCCCCTCACTCAGATCACCTATGTAAACCTAGGTGTGTATTTTAGCCCCTCACTCAGATCACCTATGTAAACCTAGGTGTGTATTTTAGCCCCTCACTCAGATCGCCTATGTAAACCTAGGTGTGTATTTTAGCCCCTCACTCAGATCACCTATGTAAACCTAGGTGTGTATTTTAGCCCCTCACTCAGATCGCCTATGTAAACCTAGGTGTGTATTTTAGCCCCTCACTCAGATCACCTATGTAAACCTAGGTGTGTATTTTAGCCCCTCACTCAGATTGCCTATGTAAACCTAGGTGTGTATTTTAGCCCCTCACTCAGATCACCTATGTAAACCTAGGTGTGTATTTTAGCCCCTCACTCAGATCACCTATGTAAACCTAGGTGTGTATTTTAGCCCCTCACTCAGATCACCTATGTAAACCTAGGTGTGTATTTTAGCCCCTCACTCAGATCACCTATGTAAACCTAGGTGTGTATTTTAGCCCCTCACTCAGATCACCTATGTAAACCTAGGTGTGTATTTTAGCCTCTCACTCAGATTGCCTATGTAAACCTAGGTGTGTATTTTCTTTGAAACCAAGGCCCACGCTCCCTTTCGTTTTGACCTGCCATGGCATTTGACAAGCTCATGCTTATTCTCCTCTTATTTTTAAAGTGCTGTAAAATCCTAACCGTAATGACTACAAAACATAAATTTTGTGCAGCTAAAAAGTATCTATTCTGAGTTTTACGGAAATGTACAGCACAGTGCTACTTCCCTATTAAATTACGTACGTCATTTACGAGGAATTACGGTATTCTCTCTGAGATGAGTGTGTGATGAATTTACACCACTTGTCGGCTGTGGCACGTGGTTTGCGACACTTTCTGTCAAAAAGGTGTCTTTCTTTTTAACTTTGTTTGGCTGTTTTATGTAGCTTGTCATTTAAAAACTTTTTTTTTTTAAAACACATACCAGTGCTGGTCACATCTAACAACAAGAGGAGGCCAGATGACCTTATTGTACAGTTAGCAGTGATGTGTGCAGCAGTCCCCTGTAATGAATGTGAGACACTTCATCATCAACCCTGCATCATTAAAAAAGGAGGAATAAACCTGGGGTTAAATGTGTCGATACTCGGCCTACCGGTAAATTATATGACCGTTTGTGAGCAAGTTCTGTCCTGGATTGTCAAGAAAACCTCCTGAAAATGTCCTGAAAAATGATTTCTCAAAAAGAGTGGGAACCCTGAGTATTTAATTACTGTATGCACATTGATTTCAGATAGTATCTGATTACTGTATGTACATTGATTTCAGATAGTATCTGATTACTGTATGCACATTGATTTCAGATAGTATGTGATTACTGTATGCACATTGATTTCAGATAGTATGTGATTACTGTATGCACATTGATTTCAGATAGTATGTGATTACTGTATGCACATTGATTTCAGATAGTATCTGATTACTGTATGCACATTGATTTCAGATAGTATCTGATTACTGTATGCACATTGATTTCAGATAGTATCTGATTACTGTATGCATATTGATTTCAGATAGTATCTGATTACTGTATGCACATTGATTTCAGATAGTATCTGATTACTGTATGCACATTGATTTCAGATAGTATCTGATTACTGTATGCACATTGATTTCAGATAGTATCTGATTACTGTATGCACATTGATTTCAGATAGTATCTAATTACTGTATGCAATAAACATACAGCCGTGTACAGAAAGCAAAGGGTGATGATGAATTGTTATTGAAGCATCAGAAATGATTCAGTATCTCATTGCCTCCTCTGAAAAACCAAATAAGGGAATACGCAGATTTACTTTGTGTTCATTAGCAGTGAAATTCACAAAGCAAAACCTTTAAATAGTGTCCACTACCTTAGATACAAGCCTGTTTCCATCATTGTCCAGAATGAAAACAGCTTTCACTGTGTAGAGCGATGGTTCCTGGGAGATAAAGTCAAAGAAAAGGGGATTAACTATAAAAACCATGAGAACAATTGCACTAACATTCTAAGAGGAAAAGACAGATTGCAAAGTAGGAACAGTGAAGATGAAGAGCCAAATTAAATGAATAAACTAATTATATTAATTTACATTACTGCCATTCATCAAGTGCTCTTATCCAATTTTACATTTACAGTTTTTACTTATCCATTCTCCAATTTATGTATTATTTTACACAGTATCAATTTATACATCTTATGTAGTGAGTTTAACGTTTTTTTAATTTTTATTCTAGGCCAGTGTTCTAGAACTCCATTACATTCAGTTACAAGTAATGATTGTTACATCAACATTAGAATGTTCCGTTAAGAACATTCTAATCACATATTTTTACACCTTAAAAAGGGTTAAGTAGCTTGCTCAGGGGGTCAATGCCAGTGCCCCAATTGGGACTCAAACCTGCAAGAATTTGATTGCAAGCTAAGTTCTCTACCCACTATACTGCACTGACAGCCTTCAAGAAAATCAGGGTGATTGTTATTGTTATCAGAATCATTATTTAAAACATGTTGTCACAGTTGCAATTTTGTGACACCTATAATGATTACAAAAAAAGAGATAAAAAATATGAAAGAAATTATGAAGGAACACAGTTGTTCAGGCTGTTCCTGGTGAGGTCAGCTCCCCTCGGTTTCTCTCATAGAGCAGTTGGGTCGCCCCGAGCCAAAGTTCTGTTATGCACTGACTGCCACAGTCTCAGAGCCAAAGTGTATCACAGAACTTGGGCCTGGAACACTGGAAAGCATGGCTTTTGGGTTTCACCAGCTGGTCCAGGCTGGACCGCATGGAGCCACTGCAGAAGGTGGGAGGGTTACTGTGGAGGCTGAACCATCAGCCATCTTTGGTGTCCTTTCACAATTAGGCCGATATCCCTGGATCGCAGGGATATTCTTGTTATTATAAAATTAACTATAATCTGACACCTATAGAGTTTGCTTTGACAATGGCAGGTCTGAGCACCGTAAGATAAGGCAGCTGTTTCTGGAACTGAACAGACAGGCTTAATGTGCCAACTGCCTCTCCCAAAGAAACACTTGCCTTTGTCAAACGTGCCACTGACACTGCCGAGGTACCGTGATTATTATTACCGTATTTGTTTTTGTCATGCATGCAAGTTTAAAAGAGCTTTTATCGCAGTTTTTGGTTCCTGAACCAAAGCACCAACTCATTTTATAAGACAAAATGCATTTAATTTTTTCCTTGGTATGCCTGCCTATACTATACATTATAGGTAGCCTATAGTTCAGCGATATAAAATTATGAAGAATCATTATTTAAACTTTTTAAAAATCCTGTTAAAGCGACGGTACAGCCTGAAATTAAGTATTATGTAGCTATGCTGTAGCTATGCTGCATAACACACAACTAGCTCAAACGAGACGATTAAACGACGTGGCACAGACGTTCACCAGTGTCATAATTGCCTATCCGCGTGATTTCGTCACATTTAAAGTTGACAAAGTTGTTGTCACTCTCATAACTCAATCGACGATGATTTTCGTAATTGGAGGAATGATTGTTTCTACTTTTAGGTCCACTATTAATGGCTTACTCCCAAACCTGTTAAACATAAAAGCTGACATACTTTGTTTGGCATCAATATGGATTGTAAATTAGTCCTGAATACCGGGTTTACCGAGGCATATTTCATTAAAAATTAAGACAATAGCATATCTGCTGTATATATTGCAGAAGCAGCTGCACGCTATTTCTACAGTATACGGTCCTAGCTAGCAAGCTAACTAGTTAGCGAGCTGCTTCCTACACATATCACATCTCCCAGAATTGTCAACCCTGAAAATTATTGAATGAACGTGGTATTCCTATTTCACAGCAAATGCGAGGCCCGTTGTTAAGTTTGCGACAAATCTGACTGAAAATAAAAAACAAATAAATAAAGCGTTAAATATCTTCAAATGTTGCCTACCAAAGCCACAGAATCCATGGTGGTGTCTCAGTGTTGACGTGGACAGTCTGAGCTGTCATTGTAATAGACTCACAGGTAGGCGGGTTCTCTGAGCAGTGTCAGCTTTCACCAAACTACTCGTAGCGAATCTGCCATGTTGGCTCTCAATGGACAGTTCCAGATCGTCTTCCAGTGCAAGGCTAGAGCCAAAATGGTTTCAGATGTTTGAGTTGTCAACCACTCTGGTACTAGTAACGCAGGCGAAAGTGTGATAGTATGCGAAAATAGCAGAGGTAGAGTTTTCTGTCAGAATAATAATAATGACGCCTCTTCATGATACAGTGACCGATAACACGGGTATCTACGCGCTCGTACTGGACAGGATCTTTTGCGATAAGTGTCTGCGGTGTTGAGACAATCTCACTTTCCCAAATCAGCCTAAAAAAGCAGAAAACATCACTACAAGCTAGTATCGATCAGAAGCCGTTTAGGGCACTGGAATACAGTTTTGATCCCTGGAGAGATTTTGTTTACAGGTATAGGCTTCTGCAGCTGGTGGGATATTAAGACCAAATCCATGTGTTGAATTAATGGAAAGTCAAAGCATTACCCTCACAAAATATTCACTTTCATACATCCACGGAGCAGGAAGGGGCATGCGCTGTATATGTCGTGTGACTGAGCAGCTAGCTACCTACTTTATTTGTGTTTCATTAAATATTCAGCTGCAGAACAGCATTGGCTGATGTATCCCTACAGTTGAAAACACATTTGACGTTAAAATTCCACAAACTATAAACTATTATTAATTATCTCCATGAAAATGCAAAGACAACCTCTGTCCCATGCCGTCTGAAAGCCATGTAAAGGCTCGTATAGCAACTGCATGTAATTTTTTTTAAACAATGTAATTGAAAATGAGAATGTTCACTCTTTATACAGTCATTGGGATATTGTTTGTGAGAAATGTCTTCCTTCTGCGCATGTAGGCACTTGTGGCAAACTAGTACCAGCAACAGCATAAAGTACGGGCTGGGCACAGTGGGCAGCTCACATTTTTTCCCCTACATTGTGCCACAGCAACAGCGTTTAAATTTGGGATTGGTTTGACTCGACCTCACGTGACATACGTGTTGGAAAAATTTGCACATGCGCTCTGCTAAGATGTGCGCATGCGCTCTGCTAACATGTGCGCATGCGCTCTGCTAACATGTGTGCGGCTGTTCAAAGGAGTAACTAGTGAGCTTCTGACGTTAGGAAATTTTGCAAGTCATTGTCGGCCATTCATAACGTGAAGAACAGTAATAGCCGACATAATTTACTGTGTGTATATAACGTTAGTGGACAGGGACGATAAGACCAGTTCATAACTTTTAAGCATATAGCTAGCAACTTTTCAGTCAATTTATCCGTAAGTAGGCTATAATATCTCGTCAGCAAGACAACTTGGAGAATTGACCACTGCTTATCGATGCTATGTGAAGGATTTCTAGCGGCACCTTTACTAACATCTAATGTTACAGTTTTATAGTATAAAGCTAGGCAAGCTACGCATACGTGTTTCGTCTTGTTCAAGGGGACTAAAAACAAACAGTCCACGTAAGGTGTAAACAAACGGTCCTTAACGTCAATTAAACTGCTCAACCTCGGTTAGCGGCTTTCCGCCCCTGCCCCACATAATAGCTGCAGGAAAGAACTGCCCTCTCATTTTTAATTGGCTCAGATGCGCGCGATGCCCGCAAACGTTCAGTATTCTCGGATTTTGATTTGCTGGCGTGTCTGTCCGTCATTGTGGCGCCACTTGTTGCTATCGCCAGGGTTGCGGGGAATCAAACAATATCGGAAGTCTGCCGGCTCAGCTCTTCCTGGTTTTTGGCAAGTGGTGGATTGTGACCAGATAAAGGTAGAAACGTGTGTTTATAAAAAAATGTAATGTTTAAAATAGGCGGTAGAAACAGAGGGGAGAGTCAGAGCAACATTACGGGTGTCAGGTTTCTCGGATGGATGTTATGAGGTGCAGGGGAACACCATTAGCTAACGTTACCGTTAGCTACAGAAACCGAATCACGTCACGTTGGGAGGGGATGCGATCGGGTTTATAAATACTCTCTATCTGCAGTTCACCTTCATAACAACCTCAACATCGAAACAATGCCTGATAGGTAGGTAAGTTAGGTAAATGTGAGCACATCTTTAGGTACCCGTTAGCAAAGTTAGCCTACTTGCCAGTTAACCTACTTGATAAGTGAGTAGCTAGGGTTAACTGTAGATTACACATATTAACGCCATCAGAGCTAACGTTACACCGGTAGACGTTTCCATCGCGATTTACTTGAGCTGGTCACGTTAATGCTGTTCATAGTTTTATACCGTTAGTTCTAGCGAGTTAGCGAGTTAGCCAGCTGCCTACCAAAAGGACAGGAGACGTATGAAATAGCAACAACAAATCATGCGTTAGGTAGGCTACTGTAAGAACCTAACCTACCCTAACCCTACTGTAACAACGGGATAGAGTAACCCTAACCCTAACCCTACTGTAAGAACGGAATAGAAGCTAACGTAGCCGGTTGTTTTGTTTTTGCTGGATGTGTGATGTTTTTATCCGAAAACGTGTATTTCTAGTTTTGAGTGTAAAGATCACAGTGAGATGTCGATAGCTATTTATCTGAAATAGACACTATTTATTTCAGTGTAACGTTATATTTTCTGCCACTTTCTAATTCAGTTTTAAAGTGGGCTATTAAATAATGAAATTTATGATTTATGATGATTTGCATAACTATTTGTAAAGACTCAAGCAATGTAAATGGCAGTGATTGTTGATTAAAGTACACATATATAGCATAATGTTATTAAATGTAGCTTCTGTTATAACTCAATAATTCAAGTAAAGAAAGACACAACAAGATGAACAAGTTATGAAAGCCAGGCAAAAGTTTCTTACTAATCTTATGCTAATACGCACGTTAAGTCTGAGCTACTGCGCACTGGAAGTTAAAGTGGACTGTTTATTTTCCGTTATGCAATAACGAGTGCCTACTCGGTGTTTAAAAAAAAAAAGATTTCCAGGGAAATTGAGAGATTTCATCACCCAGAGCAACGACAACAATATTGAAAGCGCCTTTAATGACGAGATTATTAAAATTAGGTCAAATGTCTGTTTGATGGGAACACCCCCATTAACATAAGTATTGCTTGAGGGGTTAGTGTTTTAGTGAAGAATACTGTGTGACTGAAATATTTTTAATCAGGCAAGCATATGACACAGCTGTCTATCTCAGCCAACATCTGTACAAACTATATAATTTAGGCGGATGCCTATTTCGTGTAAGGAGACACTTTTGACCTTTGACATTTTGTTATGCGTATTTGTCTTTCATTGGCACAGGACTGGAATAAAGAGCCGGAGGAAAACTCCTGCTGAAGCTGGGACTGCAAACTGCGCTGTTTTTTCTGTAGAAGAGTGTCGCCACTGCCTCTTATTTGTGCAAGAGGAGAACAAAGAAGCCATCATGAATGTTTCTGTTTTGTGACATTTAAAATAAATTGAGAACCTTTTTTCCCTAATGTTTTTAAAAAATACTTTTCCTATTTTTAATTTCCGAGAGAAATAGTTAATTTTTATTTATTTATTTATTTTTATTTTCCCCTCTTATTTTTGGTTATTTTGTAAAGAAATGCTTTACCTGAAAAAGTACTTCACAGAGGGCCTGATTCAGTTCACCATTCTGCTGAGTCTGATCGGGGTGCAGGTGGATGTGGACACCTACCTGAGCTCCCAGCTGCACCCTCTGCACGAGATCATCCTGGGCCCCAGCTCGGCGTACACGCAGACGCAGTTCCACAACCTCCGCAACACGCTGGACGGCTATGGCGTCCACCCCAAGAGTGTGGACCTGGACAGCTTCTTCACCTCGCGGCGGCTGCTGAACCAGGTGCGCTCGCTGGACCGCCTGAGCGTCCCCAGCACGGAGCTGAGCGCTTGGCTGGTGCACCGTGACCCCGAGACCGTGGTCTCGGCCGGCGGTCAGTCCGGCCCCAGCATCGCCCTGGACAATGGGAGCGGCCTGGAGGACGTAGGGAACCCCGAAAGCTCAGCCATGAGGGGCGGGGGGGTCGGTGTGGGGGCGCACGAGCCCGGATACAGCCCCGACAGTGAGGACAGCCTGGGCGCCGTAGCCCCGCAGGACCAACAGGAGCAGGGAGCCAACGTCAACCACAACCTGACCAAAGAGGTACAGTGTGCTCTTACCTTAACCACAACCTGACCAAAGAGGTACAGTGTGCTCTTACCTTTAATCACAATCTGACCACAGAGGTACAGTCAGTGTGCTCTTACCTTAACCACAACCTGACCATAGAGTTACAGTCAGTGTGCTCTTACCTTAACCACAACCTGACCATAGAGTTACAGTCAGTGTGCTCTTACCTTAACCACAACTTGACCATAGAGTTACAGTCAGTGTGCTCTTACCTTAACCACAACCTGACCAAAGAGGTACATTGTGCTCTTACCTTAACCACAACCTGACCATAGAGTTACAGTCAGTGTGCTCTTACCTTAACCACAACTTGACCATAGAGTTACAGTCAGTGTGCTCTTACCTTAACCACAACCTGACCAAAGAGGTACAGTGTGCTCTTACCTTTAATCACAATCTGACCACAGAGGTACAGTGTGCTCTTACCTTAACCACAACCTGACCATAGAGTTACAGTCAGTGTGCTCTTACCTTAACCACAACCTGACCAAAGAGTTACAGTCAGTGTGCTCTTACCTTAACCACAACCTGACCATAGAGTTACAGTCAGTGTGCTCTTACCTTAACCACAACCTGACCATAGAGTTACAGTCAGTGTGCTCTTACCTTAACCACAACCTGACCATAGAGTTACAGTCAGTGTGCTCTTACCTTAACCACAACCTGACCATAGAGTTACAGTCAGTGTGCTCTTACCTTAACCACAACCTGACCATAGAGTTACAGTCAGTGTGCTCTTACCTTAACCACAACCTGACCATAGAGTTACAGTCAGTGTGCTCTTACCTTAACCACAACCTGACCAAAGCGCTACAGAGTACCGCTCTTTACTATCTTTATCCTCCCGGGGACCACAAGCACAGAGGTCAATAGGCTGTGAATGTGCAGTTGGACAGACCCAACAGACAGGCCTGGACAGTGGCCCAATGTACAATAATAATAATACCATAATGTTATTTACTAGAGTAGGAAGAGTATGTGTGTTGTTATTATTATTATTATTATTATTATTATTATTATTATTATTATTATTATTATTATTATAATATAAGAGTAGGGAGAGTATGTGTGTTGTTATTATTATTATACTAGAGTAGGGAGAGTACGTATGTTGTTGTTATTATTATTATACTAGAGTAGGGAGAGTATGTGTGTTGTTATTATTATACTACAGTAGGGAGAGTATGTGTGTTGTTATTAGTATTATACTAGAGTAGGGAGAGTATGTGTGTTGTTATTATTATACTAGAGTAGGGAGAGTATGTGTGTTGTTATTATTATTATACTAGAGTAGGGACTGCATCTCTTATAATACTGAAACCAGACGTACACTGCATCCCTCTTATAATACTGAAACCAGACGTACACACTGCATCCCTCTTATAAAACAGAACAGACGTACACTGCATCTCTCTTATAAAACAGAACAGACATACACTGCAAACTCCGCAAATACATTGAATCGTTGATAATTTCCGAAGGCAGGTCACAAAATGGTGCGCATACACAAACAAATTTTCTATTGATTTTTAAATGATAATAAAATTAGTTTTCTGTTCTGTTCTCATGCCTTTAACCGATGTCACCCTGCTAGTATGTCTGGTACTGTTTACACGGTCATGGTGCGGTCTGGCTCGTATGTGTGGTACTGTTTACATGGTCATGGTGCGGTCTGACTCGTATGTGTGGGACTGTTTACACGGTCATGGTGCGGTCTGGCTCGTATATGTGGTACTGTTTATGCGGTCATGGTGCGGTCTGACTCGTATGTGTGGTAGTGTTTATGCGGTCATGGTGCGGTCTGACTCGTATGTGTGGGACTGTTTACACGGTCATGGTGCGGTCTGACTCGTATGTGTGGTACTGTTTATGTGGTCATGGTGCGGTCTGGCTTGTTTGTCTGTGTGGTACTGTTTGCGTGGTCATGGTGCGGTCTGACTCGTATGTGTGGTACTGTTTACTGTTTTAGCAGGATATTGCCCTTCTGCTATATCAGTCACTGACCACTGCAGAGCTACACGGCACAAACAGTGATGAAGTTTCCAGCTGTAGATAAATCTGAACATGGCAGAGTATAATAATCACTGTGTTCATTTAGACGGATCCAAATCCAGTCAATAAGGGTATATCACCCTGCTAAGAACCAGCACCTCAGCCAGATATACCTTTCAGGAGCATGTGCAGGCCCTGATGGTACACACAGTCCCCTGTTCTCCCCCTGTTCTCCCCCTGTTCTCCCCCTGTTCTCCTCATGTTCTCCTCCTGTTCTCCTCCTGTTCTCCTCCTGTTTCCTTGGCTCTGAATTGATATAGTGTGTAAGCACTCAGCCACCATCAGCTACCCTAACCCATTCTAACCTGATTAGTGTTCTGTATAAACGCTAAATGTCTCGCACTCCTGGGAGCCCTAATGTGGGGAGTGAAGAGCCGGCAGGTTTACTGTAAGAGGCTAAAGAGGCTGCTGAGCTAGTGTTTTACAGCACAGATTCACACTGGTTATATATCAACAGCACAGATTCACACTGGTTATATATCAACAGCACAGATTCACACTGGTTATATATCAACAGCACAGATTCACACTGGTTATATATCAACAGCACAGATTCACACTGGTTATATATCAACAGCACAGATTCACACTGGTTATATATCAACAGCACAGATTCACACTGGTTATATATCAACAGCACAGATTCACACTGGTTTTATATCAACAGCACAGATTCACACTGGTTATATATCAACAGCACAGATTCACACTGGTTATATATCAACAGCACAGATTCACACTGGTTATATATCAACAGCACAGATTCACACTGGTTATATATCAACAGCACAGATTCACACTGGTTTTATATCAACAGCACAGATTCACACTGGTTATATATCAACAGCACAGATTCACACTGGTTATATATCAACAGCACAGATTCACACTGGTTATATATCAACAGCACAGATTCACACTGGTTATATATCAACAGCACAGATTCACACTGGTTATATATCAACAGCACAGATTCACACTGGTTTTATATCAACAGCACAGATTCACACTGGTTATATATCAGCAGCACAGACGGTCCCATACACAGACACAGCACTGCACCTCGCCCAGCTCAAATCTGCATTCAGCCTCCTCGCCCAGCCCAAATCTGCATTCAGCCTCCTCGCCCAGCTCAAATCTGCATTCAGCCTCCTCGCCCAGCCCAAATCTGCATTCAGCCTCCTCGCCCAGCTCAAATCTGCATTCAGCCTCCTCGCCCAGCTCAAATCCGCATTCAGCCTCCTCGCCCAGCCCAAATCTGCATTCAGCCTCCTCGCCCAGCTCAAATCTGCATTCAGCCTCCTCGCCCAGCTCAAATCCGCATTCAGCCTCCTCGCCCAGCCCAAATCTGCATTCAGCCTCCTCGCCCAGCTCAAATCTGCATTCAGCCTCCTCGCCCAGCTCAAATCCGCATTCAGCCTCCTCGCCCAGCTCAAATCCGCATTCAGCCTCCTCGCCCAGCTCAAATCCGCATTCAGCCTCCTCGCCCAGCTCAAATCCGCATTCAGCCTCCTCGCCCAGCTCAAATCCGCATTCAGCCTCCTCGCCCAGCTCAAATCCGCATTCAGCCTCCTCGCCCAGCTCAAATCCGCATTCAGCCTCCTCGCCCAGCTCAAATCCGCATTCAGCCTCCTCGCCCAGCTCAAATCCGCATTCAGCCTCCTCGCCCAGCTCAAATCTGCTTTCAGCTTCTTCTGCTTCTTGTTTTGTTGGATTTTGAGACCATAAAGGGGTGTGTTAAGACTAAAGGACGGTTTCCAGCGTCGTGCTGCTGTATGGGCATAGCTCTCCAGCTGACCCTACTGGATGTGTAGAAAGAGGAGAGCCGTGCATCCTGGGAGCCTTATTGCCACCACAGCTGTGCCCCATGCCACCTACCCCCATCTCCTGATCCGCTGGGGTATGTGGAGGGGGTCGGCATCTCATTTTAGCCCCCGGTGTAGGCACATGACAGCCGGCGGTTTCACTGACCCTAGAATGGGTTTGTGAAAAAGGGCAGTTCTATTTTTAATTTTGTTGAGCACTTCTATAAATATGACCAGTCAGAATGGAACAATAGCAATGGTGGTTTATTAACTGCTGATGTTGAGAATCCATACGACCTTGTGCCATCCTCTATGCTTTTAACCTGGGGAATGGGCCTGTGTCAAATCTGAAGTTTGTGTGGTTTGTGTGTCAGAGCTGTGGGGATTGATTCTGCAGCTGTGCAAGCCTCGCACTGTTTGTGGGCAAAGCCAGATGTTGTCTGTTTTGTGTTTACATCAAAACAATTTTTTTTTCACACTTTGAGCGAGCGTATTCCTCTAAAGATTATTTTAAAGTACATCTGTATTTTCATTGATAATCTGTTCTCACAACAATATTTTGATTGGCATTTCCGTAGCAGTGGTTATTGGATGTTTGCTACAGACCTAATCATTGCCCCTCCCCTAACACTTCCAATGTGAATACTGACCACAGAGGAAGTGACCCTGTCTTGTTTTTCATTTTCTACAGGACATTGATCTAATTGATATCCTGTGGCGACAGGACGTTGACCTCGGTGCGCGGCGAGAGGTGTTCGACTACAGCAGTCGTCAGAAGGAGAGCGAGGCCGAGAAACTTCCCCCGGAGGAACAGGAGGAAGAACAGGAGGAGGAAGAGGAGGAGGCAGAGAGGGAAGAGAGCTGGAGGAATGGGTTAAACCTGCGAGGGGGGAACACCTGCGCCCAGGTGGACGGAGAGACTGGGGAGAACATACCTGAGCAGGTGAGCCCCGCCTCACGCCCTCAAATTTAAAACCACACCAAGGGTCCCAACCCGGTATTCCAAAGCCACACTGTAGGGTACACCAAGGGTCCCAACCCGGTCCTCCAAAGCCACACTGTAGGGTACACCAAGGGTCCCAACCCGGTCCTCCAAAGCCACACTGTAGGGTACACCAAGGGTCCCAACCCGGTCCTCCAAAGCCACACTGTAGGGTACACCAAGGGTCCCAACCCGGTCCTCCAAAGCCACACTGTAGGGTACACCAAGGGTCCCAACCCGGTCCTCCAAAGCCACACTAGGGTACACCAAGGGTCCCAACCCGGTCCTCCAAAGCCACAGGGTCCACTCAGCACATCACTTACCAATGGAAGCGGTTCATTGATTAGTTGCTCAAACTGGTTTCCTTCATCTGAACTTTAAAGTGAAAACAACCTGTGGCTCCCTTCTGCAGATTTATATACAGACCAATACAGACCAATACAATACAGACCAATACAGTCCAATACAATATAGACCAATAAAATACAATACAATACAGACCAATACAATGCAGACGAATACACACCAATACAATAAAATACAGACCAATACAGTACAATACAGACCAATACAATACAGACCCATACAATACAGACCAATACAGACCAATACAATACAGACCAATACAATACAATACAATACAGACCAATACAATGCAGACGAATACACACCAATACAATACAATACAGACCCATACAATACAGACCAATACAGACCAATGCAATGCAGACCAATAAAATACAATACAATACAGACCAATACAATGCATACAATACAATACAGACCAATACAATACACACCAATACAATACAATACAGACCCATACAATACAGACCAATACAATGCAGACCAATAAAATACAATACAATACAGACCAATACAATACAGACCAATACAATGCATACAATACAATACAATACAGACCAATACAATACAATATAGACCAATACAATACAATACAGACCAATACAATACAATCCAATACAGACCAATACAATACAATACAGACCAATACAATACAATACAATACAATACAATACAATACAGACCAATACAATACAATACAAAACAGACCAATACAATACAATACAATACAATACAGACCAATACAATGCAGACCAATACAATACAATCTACAATAATCTGGCCTGCGCACCAATAAGGAATAACCTAAATTATTTAGAGTGGTATGTTTGTTTAAGATGAAGGTAAATTGAGACGCTAGTGTACTGCATGATAATGCTGGAGCAGGGATGTGCAGTCATATGATTGAGTGTGATCTCTGTGTAGTGATTGAGTGTGATCTCTGTGTAGTGATTGAGTGTGATCTGTCTAATGATTGAGTGTGATCTCTGTAATGATTTAGTGTGATCTATGTGTAATGATTGAGTGTGATCTGTGTAATGATTGAGTGTGATCTCTGTGTAATGATTTAGTGTGATCTCTGTGTAATGATTTAGTGTGATCTC
The DNA here is from genome assembly GCA_022702515.1 of Ilyophis sp. 1 JC-2022. NCBI lineage: Eukaryota > Metazoa > Chordata > Actinopteri > Anguilliformes > Synaphobranchidae > Ilyophis > Ilyophis sp. 1 JC-2022. The sequence goes on along the minus strand of CM040394.1, from coordinate 114,156,282 downwards.
TGTGTAATGATTGAGTGTGATCTGTCTAATGATTGAGTGGGATCTCTGTGTAATGATTTAGTGTGATCTGTCTAATGATTGAGTGTGATCTCTGTGTAATGATTTAGTGTGATCTATGTGTAATGATTGAGTGTGATCTCTGTGTAATGATTGAGTGTGATCTCTGTGTAATGATTGAGTGTGATCTCTGTGTAATGATTTAGTGTGATCTCTGTGTAATGATTGAGTGTGATCTGTCTAATGATTGAGTGGGATCTCTGTGTAATGATTGAGTGTGATCTCTGTGTAATGATTTAGTGTGATCTCTGTGTAATGATTGAGTGGGATCTGTCTAATGATTGAGTGTGATCTCTGTGTAATGATTTAGTGTGATCTCTGTGTAATGATTGAGTGTGATATCTGTGTAATGATTTAGTGTGATCTCTGTGTAATGATTGAGTGTGATCTCTGTGTAATGATTTAGTGTGATCTCTGTGTAATGATTGAGTGTGATCTGTCTAATGATTGAGTGTGATCTCTGTGTAATGATTTAGTGTGATCTCTGTGTAATGATTGAGTGTGATCTGTCTAATGATTGAGTGTGATCTCTGTGTAATGATTTAGTGTGATCTCTGTGTAATGATTGAGTGTGATCTCTGTGTAATGATTTAGTGTGATCTCTGTGTAATGATTGAGTGTGATCTGTCTAATGATTGAGTGTGATCTCTTGTGTAATGATTTAGTGTGATCTATGTAATGATTGAGTGTGATCTCTGTAATGATTGAGTGTGATCTGTCTAATGATTGAGTGTGATCTCTGTGTAATGATTGTGTGATCTCTGTGTAGTGATTTAGTGTGATCTCTGTGTAATGATTGAGTGTGATCTCTGTGTAATGATTGAGTGTGATCTCTGTGTAATGATTGAGTGTGATCTCTGTGTAATGATTGAGTGTGATCTCTGTGTAGTGATTGAGTGTGATCTCTGTGTAGTGATTGAGTGTGATCTCTGTGTAATGATTGAGTGTGATCTCTGTGTAAAGATTGAGTGTGATTTCTGTGTAGTGATTGAGTGTGATCTCTGTGTAATGATTGAGTCTGATCTCTGTGTAGTGATTGAGTGTGATCTCTGTGTAATGATTGAGTGTGATCTCTGTGTAATGATTGAGTGTGATCTCTGTGTAAAGATTGAGTGTGATTTCTGTGTAGTGATTGAGTGTGATCTCTGTGTAAAGATTGAGTGGGATTTCTGTGTAGTGATTGAGTGTGATCTCTGTGTAATGATTGAGTCTGATCTCTGTGTAATGATTGAGTGTGATCTATGTGTAAAGATTGAGTCTGATCTCTGTGTAATGATTGAGTGTGATCTCTGTGTAATGATTGAGTGTGATTTCTGTGTAGTGATTGAGTGTGATCTCTCTGTGGGGTGTTCAGAGCGATTTGCACCCCATTAAAAAAGAGATATTCAGTGTTCAGCTTTAACATTGACACATAATGCAACCTCCCAACACCACAGCACACTTTCTGGAACATTGGGGGGAGCCTGTCTGTCCCAGGTGAAAAAGTAGTATACTTTAGTGTAATAAATATAATTTAAGTATACAGAGGTTATTACAAGTATACTTTAAAATTTTTGTACTAAATTTGAAGTATGTTTAAAATGTACTTTTAAAAAGTGTACTTCAAGTATAGTCTCAAACACACTAATACATTACAAGTTTGTTTCAAACGCACTGGTGACATAATTAATTATTTCTGCATCTGTATTTAAGATACCAACAAATCATACTTTTTGTTAGTGCACTTAAATATACTTAAGTACACTAAAATAGTCCCATTTTAACATACAGACCTAGTACACTTAATTATTCTAAAAATAATCCCGTTTTAACATACACAGTGCACTTGAAGTACACTTAAGTACAACTTAAGTTTAGTAGACTTAGTATACATAAAGCACTGCCAATTTAGCACAAAGTACATAATTACTACAAAAACTACTAAAAGTATACTTTGAAAAAGTATATTTCAAGTATAATCTTTTTTCACCTGGGGACTCGTGTGAAAGGATGTCTTGTTAGGATTGTGTTAGCACAGGATACACGTGAGTAATTTAACAAGCGTTCCATCTTATTAGCATATTCATTCTGTGTAGAGCATTGTCATGTGAGCTAGCATGCTTGAAGCCGTACAAAGTTTGAAGGTCACCTAGAGGTGGGTGTTACCAGAATGTTCCTAACTTAAGACCCGTCCAAACGTGTGCCAAATTTCACTCCTGCATAATATAATATTGAACTGCATGGCACCTCACCTCTGTGCTAAAATACTTTGTTGACCTTTCCTCCAAACATATTTTTATTTAGTCTGTAAATAAAAGTAACAGAGCTTATTGTCTCCATAGACTGAGAGGATATTATGCATTCTATGATGCATTATAAAGAGCAACCGAATTCCGCCCCAAACGCTGTAGTTCATTTCTCCCACCACAGGGGGCGATAATGTTGGGTGACCTCTCCCCCAGCTGGCCAGTCTGGGAGCCCAGACGTCAATGTCACTCCAGGAGTGCTTACAGCTGCTCGAGGCTACCTTCCCATTCGGATAGGAGCCAGAGGTAATGCCCCCTACAGGGCAGTGCCGGGAGGTTCAAAGCTTCAGGGCCTGGAGGAAATGGAGTTCATCTCTCAGAATTAAGCTTTCCGCAATTTAACCTTTCAAAATAAGGATTTCCACCTCATGTCTGTTGGCTCACATTGGAAGTGGCAGTCTATAGAACCATGGTAGCTGAAGTCAAAGCATAATTCAGTACTGGGGCATTCCCAAGTAAACAAAAGGGATTGTTTTCTGGAGGGCTGTACTCAGTGGTATATAGCAGCAGTACTGTACTCTCTGAATGTTTTTTAGAGGGCTGTACTCAGTAGCATATAGCACCAGTACTCTCTGAATGTTTTCTAGACGGCTGTACTCAGTGGTATATAGCAGCAGTGCTCTCTGAATATTTTCTAGATGGCTGTAATCAGTGGTACATAGCAGCAGTACTGTACTCTCTGAATGTTTTTTAGAGGGCTGTACTCAGTAGCATATAGCACCAGTACTCTCTGAATGTTTTCTAGACGGCTGTACTCACTGGTATGTAGCAGCAGTACTCTGAATATTTTCTAGACGACTGTAATCAGTGGTATATAGCAGCAGTACTCTCTGAATGTTTTCTGGAGGGCTGTACTCAGTGGTATATAGCGGCAGTACTGTACTCTCTGAATGTTTTCTAGACGACTGTAATCAGTGGTATATAGCAGCAGTACTCTGAATGTTTTCTGGAGGGCTGTACTCAGTGGTATATAGCAGCAGTACTGTACTCTCTGAATGTTTTCTGGAGGGCTGTACTCAGTGGTATATAGCAGCAGTATTCTGAATATTATCTAGAGGTCTGTACTCAGTGGTATATAGCAGCAGTACTCTGAATATTATCTAGAGGGCTGTACTCAGTGTTATACAGCAGTACTCTCTGACATCAGCTGGGGTGTGTTCTTGATGGAGGTGGTTGAGCACCCTGTCGTTTCCCTGACAGTTCCCTGGTACGGTGACCCCGCAGTTGAGTGGAGAAGGCCCTTCCACCTCTCAGGGGCTCATCCCAGCCCCCCTGCGGCCCCAGAATGAGCCCTGCCTGGACCTGGAGCAGCAGTGGCAGGACATCATGGCCATCATGGAGTTTCAGGTCTGTCCCGGACACTTCCTGTTTCTCTCAAAAGCTCTCATCTCCTTTCTGTCTATGGCCAGGCGTCTCACGACCTGTCTCTCACTTTCTCACTTTTTTGTTTGTTCTGAAGGACATGGAGGTGAGCAGCGATTCAGACGGCTCCTTCCTGGAAGGTAACTCTGATGGTGGCAGTGGCAACAACCACACGGCAGTGGAGGCGGGACCTCTGGTGAATTTCAGCCTCTCCGACTCCGCCACGCCCATCAACGAGAACGTGAGCCTCCACCAGGCCTCCATGCCCAGCTGCAGCCAGGAGCTCCGCCCCTTCTTCAGTCCCAATTTGGAGAGCTGTGTCTCTATGGAGACTCCCGGGCCCAACCCGCCAGCCTCGCTCGGCCTCTCCTCCAGCAACTCCTCAAACTTCAACTCCACCTTTGGGGCCACCAACCTGACGGGACTCTTCCTGCCACCGCCCCTGAATGGCACCGCTAACGGCACAGCGGTGCTGCCGCTGCCCGATCCGCTCAGCGTTCTGCTGGAAGAGGCCATGCTGGACGAGATCAGCCTGCTGGACCTGGCCTTGGTGGAGGGCTTCAGCCACACCCAGGCATCCCAGCTGGGGGAGGAGCTGGACTCCGACTCGGGCTTCTCCCTGGACAGCCCCGTCTCCCCCAGCAGCTCCGAGACCTCCTGCTCCTCCGGCTCCTCCTCCTGCTCCTCCGCCTCCTTCTCGGAGGAAGGGGCCATGGGCTACAGCACCGACTCTGAGCCCACGGCTGAAACGGAGGAGGGCGCGGTGGGGGGCTACCAGCCGGAGCACAGCAAGTTCTGCCGCATGAGCTACCACGACCCCTCCCGCTTCCGCAGTCTCCCTCGACTGGAGCACATCGGTCACAACCACACCTACAATCTGCCCCTGTCCTCCCCGAGGAGCCCGCAGGAGGAGCCACAGCCTACCAGGGGCAAGAGGCCGGGCCGCGACGGTCAGCCCAACTCCAAGCTCCAGCCGCAGGACATCCTGGACAAGCAGGCCAGCCGCGACGAACGGCGCGCCCGCTCCATGAAGATCCCCTTTTCCAACGAGAAGATCGTCAACCTGCCGGTGGAGGAGTTCAACGAGCTGCTGGCCAAACACCGCCTGAGCGAGGCTCAGCTGGCGCTCGTCCGCGACATCCGCAGGCGTGGCAAGAACAAGATGGCGGCGCAGAACTGCCGCAAGCGCAAGCTGGACACCATCCTCAACCTGGAGCACGGCGTGGACGCGCTCCGGCGCAACAAGGCGCGGCTGCTGAAGGAGAAGATGGAGTTCCTTCACTCCATCCGGCAGATGAAGCACAAGGTGCAGGGCTTGTACCGCGACGTGTTCACCCAGCTGCGGGACGAGGCCGGCCGGCCCTACTCCGCCAGCGAGTACGCGCTCCAGTTCGGCAGCGACGGCAGCGTCCTGGTCGTGCCGCGCCACCTGGCCGCCGAGCAGAGCCGCAAGCCGGAGAAGAAACAGAAAGATAAGAAGAAGTGAAACAAAGGCGGCTTATTTTCCTTTTGTTTGCAAAAAAAAAAAGAGAAAAAAGATGTTTTACCTGAAGAGAGCAAAGTGTGTTTATTTTCTTTGACAAGACTGGTTGGGAGAAAAACAAAAGGGCAAATCAAACTTAAAACTTTTCCAGGTTTAGTTTTTTTTCTTTATTTGGGCGTTTTTCTTTACAGGAAACAACTGCGAAGCACAAATGCGTTGCTTTAGTAGAAAACGTTTTTTTGTTGTATTTTTGAAGAAAAAGGCTGAACTGAGAAACCGAAGGGGGGAAAAAATCTCTAAAAAATAAAATAAAGGAAATGACAGTTTGAACATCTTTGTGGGACTTCATAATGCTAAGACCGTGAGGAGCAGGATGATCATGGTCACCATGTCACACGATCCAGAGAAAGGACTGGGCCAGTCACTGTCCAAATGCACAAAAAAAGTCTAAAATGTTTGGATCGGTGGGGCTGGCCTTGAGTAGGGTGGACAGCAATGCAAGAATAGGCTACTTCAGTATTATGGGATCTTAGAGGTATTACTGTGTCTTGCAGAGCTCAGGACAGCAGGATCTTTCCTGTGAAAAAGAGCACGGACTTCCCCTCGTCCTCTGTTCTTGTGTAAGGTGAAGAGAAAGTCGTGTAAAAATGAGCTCCAAGGTTGAAAATCTAGGAGTTTCCTTGCTGTTTTTTTCCCAGGAGGTGAAACGAGTGATAGCAGAGGATTGAAGAACTGCGTTTCTATTGCGGCTGTGCCAACCCCTGCCAAGAGTTTCTTCTTTAAACCAAGATAAACCCTGAAGATTTGCACTCCAGTCTGAACTTGGTATTAGTGCTGGGAAAGTGGCGTGGAGCAGGCGTTGGCAGGGTTGTGTCCAAAGAACTGGCTGTTCCAGCGTTCTGACAACAGTGAGGTCAGGAGCTCCAAGGCCGCTTCATACGGAGCCGGGATGTCGGGGAAGCCTGTCTGAGCGTGTGCAGCGGGGGCCAGAGCTCGGGAGGACCTGGCCGGACCCTGGAGGGAGAGAGCACACTCCATGTTACAGATGAAACAGCCGCTCTGTATCTGTTCATAATACTACAGGTTTCTGAGTAGGCCTTGGCTGTACAGAATTTCTCTATCTATCTCTCTCTCTACTTTTTTCTTCTGTATCCCTCTCTCTCCTCTGTGTTTGTCTGTCTGTCTTATCTGGATGTCTGTCTGTCGAGAAAAAGTAGTTTGTCATCCCGTCCCTTTTGCTTATTGTAGCAACAGCTGTGTCCTGTTCATCTTGCATCAGCTTCAAGGGTGAATTTAGGTGCCGACCTCACCCCCCAGTGGGCACATAAAGACCCAGTTGAGTTTATGTCCAGGCTGTGTTATTAATCCATGCCTGTAGCTTTTCTAAACACCAGTCGCTTTAGAGTGCAGAACAAACGTGACTTCATGTTCACTTTTTCATGGTAATGTTGCTAAGCTACCAATTTACCAATTTAAATACTTGATATGACGCATCTCCCACAAACAGGCAGTGAAGTCTGAGATTTCAAAAATGCTTTTTGTAAAAATGAGAAAATCATCTTAAACATGTTGGCGTTTCCACATCACTATGCAGTTACATTTGTTTGGACATTACTGAAACATTGTGGCTAATTTTAAGTATTGATGCAGTTGTTGAAATGGACACATTTGTGCTGACAGAGATTAGCTGAACTGAGGTAAATTACTGTCGGCTCTGTGGCTGTATAGCGAGAAGGCAATATCCACAAACATAAAAGAGGAAACTCATATTTCTAATAAATCAAAACCGTTTCAAAGGTGGCTTTGCTTCTTCCTTTTCTCTGGGCAGCAAACCTGTGATTTCATCGCTAAAATTATTGGCCATAAATCTAGTCATTAGCTACTAGTAAAAAAAATAAAAAAAATAAAAATGAAGCGCAAACCAAGGAATGTTTTAGCTCTATAATCAACATATAATTAACATCCCTTATACCAGCTCATACCGCCATCATCTCCCACACTGGAGCCTTGTGCCTTACTTCATCACACGTCCCTGCACCAAGCCTGCCTTGCATCTCCCCTGCACCTAATTTACCATTGCAACCATCGCACCTAATGCACCATCGCACCTAATGCACCATCGCACCTAATGCACCATCGCACCTAATGCACCATCACAACCATCCACATCTGCAGCTTATGCACCATCGCATCCCCTGCACATCTGCAGCCTATGCACCATCGCAACCATCGCATCCCCTGCGCATCTGCAGCCTATGCACCATCGCAACCATCGCATCCCCTGCGCATCTGCAGCCTATGCACCATCGCAACCATCGCATCCCCTGTGCATCTGCAGCCTATGCACCATCGCAACCATCGCATCCCCTGCGCATCTGCAGCCTATGCACCATTGCATGCGTGTTCTGTAGCCTCGCTTACCGGCCGCATGTCAGACCTGGTGCAGATGTGCTCTAAACACAGAAGATGAAGCACAGAATGGTGTACGGTCAATAGCAGTGTGTGATTAACCCTCGCGTTCAGGAAGCGTTGGTCTTTCATTAACATTTGTTCACCTGAGTGGTGATTGCTTAGGAATATAAGGGGACGAGGGGTTTGCAGGCAACATGAATCCCCCCTATGAGGATCTCAGCGTGACTATCTCCAGACAGATGGAGCTCTACAGATGACATGCTCTGCAGTGTGGTTATTATTTAGGCGTAATGCCATTACTGGTATGAAATTAAATATTGACCTGAAGACAAATTTCTGCGTGGAAGATGTCTTAATCTACTTAGTTGTAATAAAGCAAAATGCAAATCTAAATTCCTATCCTTGTCTTCAGTTTTATATTGTGACAAAATCACTCGAACAGTTGGATTTATAAAACATTAAACAGAATGCAGGGCTTAAAATTCCAACAGTGAGTTCTAAAGTAATTTATAGTCTGACCAGATTATTTTCACATTTTCAGGAATTGTCACAGAGTACAAGATCCACAGCTTTTGTATGAGCTGTAAGACTGTAAGTCCTGTAAGACTAAGTCCTGTAAGACTGTAAGACTAAGTCCTGTAAGACTGTAAGACTAAGTCCTGTAAGACTGTAAGACTAAGTCCTGAACTTCAGCCCCATGCTGACTAAATGAGTGACTAAATGTATCAAACTGGGCTGGCTTTTTACTAGATCTTGATTTGATCCTGTGCCATGTTTTTACAAAAAGCATCATTTATATGGCTGTGTTATCAGGCACCTTTTCTCCCAGTGAGCCAGTATTATTTTTGGGAATAGTATATTTGATGACTTTAGTCCATATGATATACTGCAGTACACTGCACACAAAAACTCCAGTTGATTTCAAGTCTGAGGGCGTGTGTGGAAAGTGCAGCCCAGTTACAGCAGTGATGATGATGATGGTAAGGATGAACCAATGTGTAGATATTTATGCGCTGTCATAGACTAGACCTAGACTGGCACTGCTTTAATATGAGGGGCCTTCCGCTGGCATCAGCTGACATTGAATAAAGTCGGCCTCCATTTGTTTTTCCATTCAAACAGACCTGACCTGAGCATTTCACTCAAATTCCATTCATAAGACAAGCCGTAATAGCCACGTGAGTTTATGGGAGCGATGACCAGCAGTTTTTAAAAACAACAAAAAAATAAATCTTAAAAATGATTTCCTGTCTGCATTGCACGATTCATTGGCTGTATTAGTTCTTATTGTATAGAATGGCCTAATTTGATTTGTTCTTACCACATTTGTTCTTTGTATCTTTGGACTAGTGGAATGACTGGTTTCGGGCACCTATCTGATGCAAATGTACGTGCTGTGCAAAGACTCTAATTGCATATGATGTCAATTGTCATGGTTAATGTTTCAGGAAGTAAAAAAAAAAATCTAAACCTAATTTAAGCACTGCTTGGTGTGTGGAAAAAATAAAGCGCTCCAGCAAAACTGAAAATACGTCTAGACTTTATTTTAGACTTTTGGAAATACTGGATAAATATGACCTTTTAAGTTGTTATTTTTTTGTTGCTTTTTGGTTCATCTTGTGTTCTGTAAATATTTGTATGTCTGGATTTTTTTCTTTGTTTTCTTTTTTTCTTCTATTGAAATATGTTTTCTCCACTGTGTGTGTATTTGAGATTGATTGCAGTTTCCCATTTGATTTTCTTTAAAATGTTTGCTGGCAATCTGGAATTGTTCTTTTAATGATTAATAAAATACTTTTATTTTAAGCCCAGGCTTTAAAATAATGTTGAAATACATTTACCCTCTCAAAGTGGAGTTTGTTCTAACGTACTTTCATGGGCTGGAACCCACTAGCACTCAAGTCCTGTCTGACTCGAGTCACGATTTTCAAGACTCGACTTATACACTGCTCAAAGAAATTAAGGGAACACTTAATCAACACAGTATAACACCAAGTCAATGAAACTTCTGGGATATCGATCTGTCCAGTTAGGAAGCGTAAACGATTGTGAATCAATTTCACCTGCTTTGGTGCAAATGAGAGAGGCAACAGCAAGACAACCCCCAAAAAGTAAATGGTTTTGCAGGTGGTGGCCACAGACCATTTTTCTCCAGACCATTCTTCCTGACTGATTTTTCTCTCCTTATCCTTCCTGACTGATTTTTCTCTAGTTTTGCATTTTGCTAGTGCCCTTGTCACTACTGGTAGCATGAGGCGGTACCTGCAGCCCATTCAGGTTGCACAGGTATTCCAGCTCCTCCAGGATGGCACATCCATACGTGCCGTCGCAAGAAGGTTTGCTGTGTCTCCCAGCACAGTCTCGAGCGTGGAGGAGATACCGGGAGACGGGCCATTACGAGAGGAGAGCTGGGCCGTAGAAGGGCAATAACCCAGCGGCAGGACCGGTATCTGCTCCTTTGTGCGAGGAGAAACAGGAGGAGCACTGCCAGAGCCCTACAAAATGACCTCCAGTGGGCTACTCGTGTGCATGTTTCTGACCAAACTGTCAGAAACAGATTCCATGAGGGTGGCATGAGGGCCCGACGTCCTGTAGTGGGACCTGTGCTCACAGCCCAGCACCGTGCAGCTTGATTGGCATTTGCCAGAGAACACCAGAATTGCCAGGTTCGCCATTGGCGCCTCGTTCTCTTCACAGATGAGAGCAGGTTCACACTGAGCACATGTGACAGACGTGAAAGAGTCTGGAGACGCCGTGGCGAATGTTATGCTGCCTGCAACATCATCCAGCATGACCGGTTTGGTTTAATTGACTTGGTGTTATACTGTGATGATTGAGTGTTCCCTTAGTTTTTTTGAGCAGTGTAGTATGTGATTTAGCCAGACAAGCTAGCCAAGCCAGCTAACGTTACAGCAACAAAGATACAATTTTTAATGGTCTTAAAATGGTTTATTCATTCAGTCACGTTGCTAAAGTTTGACCAGGTAGCTCGCGAGCAGCTAAAGTAGACAGGGCATCCTAACATTTTATTTCCGCAAGTCAATATTGTGAGTAAAATATTATATTTACTTAGAACAAACATATTGTAGACAAAAATCGTAAAAATCGTATCCTAAAGTGAAGTTCTAATGTGATATAGGTTACTGACTGCTATTACGACTTTAAAATGAGTATTAACCTGCATTCCAACAGTAATAACAGTAGGACGGCACCGAAAACTAATAGCCTTCGTGAGTATTAGCTATTTAGCCTTAACGTTCATTGTTTTCTGAAACGCTGGTTCCCACGTAAGTTGACGAAATGGCTCTTCTCGTATGAGTTTACACGCGCACATTTCTGGCTGTTACAGAAGACCCACACTCAGCGGCTTGGCTATGTTTTTTGGTACACCTTGTACCCAGTAGGATCACCTTTTGCGTCCATAACAGCCTGAATTATTTGTGGCATTGATTCAACGAGGTGCTGGAAATATTCCTTAGGGATTTTGGTCCAAGCTGGCTCAATAGCATCACACAGTTCCTTTAGATTGTTTGGCTACATTCACAGTGCAAATCTCCCACTCCACCTCATCCCAAAGATGCTGTATTGGATGGAGATACTCGGTTGGGGACTGTACTGGAGTAAAGATGCTGTATTGGATGGAGATGCTCGGTTGGGGACTGTACTGGAGTAAAGATGCTGTATTGGATGGAGATCCTCGGTTGGGGACTGTACTGGAGTAAAGATGCTGAATTATAGTGCTGGAAGTATCCGTTTGAAAAAGCGTAGACTGTGGCCATAATCGGATGCACATGGTCAGTAGCAATGCTTAGGGATGCTGTGGCATTCAAATTATGCTCAATTGGCATTAAGGGGCCTAATGTGCGCCAAGAAAACATTCCCCACAGCATTACACCACCACCACCCACCTGCACTGTTGACACAAGGCAGGATGTATCCATGGATTCTGACCCTACCATCTGCATTTTGTGGCAGAACTTTGTAATTCGTCAGACCTAAGTTTTTCCAGTCTTCAATCGTCCAGTTTTGGCGATCACTGCAGCCTCATCTCCCTGCTGTTAGCTGACATGAGTGGAACCCAGTGTGGTCTTCTGCTGCTGTAGCCCATTCGCTTCAAGGTTCAATGTGTTGTGTGTTTAGAGATGCCCTTCTGCACACCACTGCTGTGAACAGCTGTTATTTAAGCATTAAAACCTTTCTGTTAGCTTGAAATGAGTCTGCCCATTTTCCTCTCTCATTAACAAGGCACTGTTACTCACTGGATGTTTTTTGTTTGAAGCACAATTATCTGTAAACTGTAGAGACTAGTGTGTTAAAAGGGCTGCTGAGATGCTGGCCCCGACAATCATTACACAATTCTCTCCCATTTTTAATGTTTGGTTGAACAATAATTAAACCTCTTCACCATATCTGCATGCTTTATATAGTGAGTTGCAGAGACAGGGTTTGTTGTTTAATAGTAGCAGGCTATTTCCATTAACGAGCAGGTGTGCCACCGAGTGTACATTCGTATATAGTGTACAGAGTTTAACTGCATGCTCTACAGCATAGGTGTCAAACTCCCGGCCCGCGGGCCAAATCCGGCCTGCCACGTCATTTTTTGTGGCCCGCGAGAACTTAATTATCTGACGCGGAATCCGGCCCGCCACGTCATTTTATGCGGCCCACGAGAACTTAAGTATCTGACGCGTGTATCTACGTGGCTGGTTAACGGGGATTTACTTTTACAATATAACAGACAAACGCAGAAGCGGACGCACACCCGCGGTACATACGTTAAATAAAACGTTAAACGAAGTTTGTATAAAAAAATTTTTAAAAGGCGAACCCCACCCCCCCCCCGGTCAACAAAAATTATTGATTGCACCCCCCGCCCCCCGTCAACAATTACAATCGAGGTCCGCGAAAATCCCAAGTATGGTTATATTTATAGTCTTAGAGTTACAACCGGCCCTTTGAGGGCAACCATAATGCTAATTTGGCCCGGGGTGAAAATGCCAGAGACACCCCCTGCTCTACAGTCTACACTGTTTTACCTATTTTGTCCTTTTCATCAAATCTTTTGTAAAATTCAACAATGAGGTATGAGGCATAAATCCTTCTGGTCATTGTGTTATACTTAAAGTTTTAACTGCCTTTGTGACTACAACCACTTGTAGATTTGTGTTCAATTACACATGCATACGCCACTCATATTGAAGGCATTATCCAATCCAATCATTAAAAAAGAGATGCCGTTTGGATTCAGTTCCACTTTCACATCATTGATAGTGGGAGCAGGAAGCTGTGAAGTTCATTCCTGACTTCTTGATTCAAACTTGAGGACTGGTGACGAGAGACTGGACTGGTGACGAGAGACTGGACTGGTGACGAGAGACTGGACTGGTGACGAGAGACTGGACTGGTGACGAGAGACTGGACTGGTGACGAGAGACGGGACTGGTGACGAGAGACTGGACTGGTGACGAGAGACTGGACTGGTGACGAGAGACTGGACTGGTGACGAGAGACTGGACTTGTACTCGGGGGTCACGTGACTGGGGTTTGCCAGCTTGCATCATTGTGTCCATGTTTGCTTTCCTGGGAAAACTCACTGGGCCTCGTAGTGGTTAGGGAAAGTTTTCCCGCTGACTATTGCATTATATTATTGCAGGACAATATTAGATAATCAGTATGCACCCTGGCCTGTGTTATATAATCAGTATGCACCCTGGCCTGTGGTATATAATCGGTATGCACCCTGGCCTGTGTTATATAATCAGTATGCACCCTGGCCTGTGTTATATAATCGGTATGCACCCTGGCCTGTGTTATATAATCGGTATGCACCCTGGCCTGTGGTATATAATCAGTATGCACCCTGGCCTGTGTTATATAATCAGTATGCACCCTGGACTGTGGTATATAATCAGTATGCACTCTGGCCTGTGGTATATAATCAGTATGCACCCTGGCCTGTGTTATATAATCAGTATGCACCCTGGACTGTGGTATATAATCGGTATGCACCCTGGCCTGTGGTATATAATCGGTATGCACCCTGGCCTGTGGTATATAATCGGTATGCACCCTGGCCTGTGTTATATAATCGGTATGCACCCTGGCCTGTGGTATATAATCAGTATGCACTCTGGCCTGTGGTATATAATCAGTATGCACCCTGGCCTATGGTATATAATCAGTATGCACCCTGGCCTGTGGTATATAATCAGTATGCACCCTGGCCTGTGGTATATAATCAGTATGCACCCTGGCCTGTGGTATATAATCAGTATGCACTCTGGCCTGTGGTATATAATCGGTATGCACCCTGGCCTGTGGTATATAATCAGTATGCACCCTGGCCTGTGGTATATAATCAGTATGCACCCTGGCCTGTGGTATATAATCAGTATGCACCCTGGCCTATGGTATATAATCAGTATGCACCCTGGCCTGTGGTATATAATCAGTATGCACCCTGGCCTGTGGTATATAATCAGTATGCACTCTGGCCTGTGGTATATAATCGGTATGCACCCTGGCCTGTGTTATATAATCGGTATGCACCCTGGCCTGTGTTATATAATCGGTATGCACCCTGGCCTGTGGTATATAATCAGTATGCACCCTGGCCTGTGTTATATAATCAGTATGCACCCTGGACTGTGGTATATAATCAGTATGCACTCTGGCCTGTGGTATATAATCAGTATGCACCCTGGCCTGTGTTATATAATCAGTATGCACCCTGGACTGTGGTATATAATCGGTATGCACCCTGGCCTGTGGCATATAATCGGTATGCACCCTGGCCTGTGGTATATAATCGGTATGCACCCTGGCCTGTGTTATATAATCGGTATGCACCCTGGCCTGTGGTATATAATCAGTATGCACTCTGGCCTGTGGTATATAATCAGTATGCACCCTGGCCTATGGTATATAATCAGTATGCACCCTGGCCTGTGTTATATAATCAGTATGCACCCTGGACTGTGGTATATAATCAGTATGCACCCTGGACTGTGGTATATAATAATGCAACACAGCTTACTGTAAGCTAAATGCCTAAATTGATTCAGTATCCGCATTGTTTTCATTTTTCTCTATTGGTATGCTTTTTTACAGCTTGATTTCTAAGGTGATTTTATGCTTTTTTACAGCTTGGTTTCTAAGGTGATTTTATGCTTTTTTACAGCTTGGTTTCTAAGGTGATTTTATGCTTTTTTACAGCTTGGTTTCTAAGGTGATTTTATGCTTTTTTACAGCTTGGTTTCTGAGGTGATTTTATTCTTTTTTACAGCTTGTTTTCTAAGGTGATTTTATGCTTTTTTACAGCTTGGTTTCGAAGGTGATTTTATGCTTTTTACAGCTTGGTTTCTAAGGTGATTTTATGCTTTTTTACAGCTTGGTTTCTAAGGTGATTTTATGCTTTTTTACAGCTTGGTTCCTAACATGATTTTATTCTTTTTTACAGCTTGTTTTCTAAGGTGATTTTATGCTTTTTTACAGCTTTGTTTCTAAGGTGATTTTATGCTTTTTTACAGCTTGATTTCTATGGTGATTTTATGCTTTTTTGCAGCTCGGTTTCTATGGTGATTTTATGCTTTTTTTACAGCGTGGTTTCTAAGGTGATTTTATGCTTGACATGCGCAGTATGACGTTTGCTGACTTCTGCTTGCATAGATTGACAAATCAGTGAGGAACACCAAAGAAAACCATATTTCTTTGCTGCATAATGAAATATGATTAAGAGCCTTAAGTGCATTTACCATAGCATGGCACTGGGTTATTCTGAACTGGAATAAAATTATTTGGAATTTTGAAATGACAATCACAGAATTTTATTAAGATTGAACTTGGTAGTCAAATAGTGAAAAAGTATGACGGCCATTTAATTAATTGCATTTTTTCCCATCCCTTTGGGTTAAAGGCTTTCAGCCCGGGTCCCTTAAAATTGTTCCCAATTGGTTTAAAGTGCCTTTTCAACAGGGCTTTAAATGCCTCTGCTGATTACAGCACCACCTTCAGGGAATGACAGGGTGTCCAATCTTACTCAAGAGTACAGAAAAACCCAGCGAGCAAGCAAGGCTGGATCCTCAGCAGCCTCTCAGGGCAGAGCCTCGAGCCTCTCAGGGCAGAGCAGAGCCTCGAGCCTCAAACTCTCTGCGTTAGTAAAGATATGAGGTTTTAATGAGGTGCTTCTGCTCCAATCAAAATAAATACTCATAAACCGTTAATCTGAAACTTTAACACAAGGCTAAATTGGGTTCTTGATTGTTTTCCCCATTTAAACCGTTAACACTGAGTGCAAACTCATTCTACAGTGGGATGACTAGTATATACTTTAGGATCTTTAAGATGTCACTACTCTACCGAGTATGAACAGAACAGAAAATTAACTAATTCAAGACTTTTCACTCAGTACACTGAAATAATGTTCATTCTACATGAATATGTATTGCATACCACTTAAAGGGTACAAAATAAACATAAAATTGCATGATACTTTTGCTGTTCCAATCAGAGCAAGGACTCTCCTGTTGAATTAAGTGTTTTCCTGTGCAAACCTCCAGAAAAAAAAAATTGAGACATGACAAAAAAGTGTTTATTCTCCAAAAACACAGACAAGTTACTCCAGACACACGTAAAGCAACAAACTAACATGCAACAAAATTTATTTTTCTACCATATATTTTGTTTCTACTGTAAGAGAATAACAAAAATAAAATGTTGTGACAGAGCCACCTAATACCTGTGCATATAAACCCGTTTGGGGAACAGGTTGGTAAACGGGAAAAAAGAAAGGTACAAAATGTATGCTAAAGTGGGCAGTTAGGAATGTCCTTCTTTAAGAAGCTCATCTGCTGTAAAGTGTGCATGTGGTTCTGCAGGACACTGCATTGAGATGTCTTTTCATTCACAGATGTTGTTTCGTAGGGAAGGGAGGGGCCTGGCTGCATGCGAGCAATATTAAATACCGTGGCGGCCATCTTGCTCCAGCCAGAATACAGTACTCATGTCTCCCAGACTTGTGTGTGCCCGTCCATCTTTACCAGAACATAAGCAGCAGTGTTGGACGGTCTGATGACGTTGTCTAAGGCCGCGGAACAGATTTACATTAGCAACACACTGAATATCACCCGCCACGTTATGTAATATTGTACCTTTTTTGAGTTATTTTTTTTCTAGGTGTTGATTTGGAACAGGATGTTTCCCCTCCTCCCATCCCCTCTGAACATGAGGATCCCTCTTGCCTGTTTGATCGTAAACTCTGCAAACTAAGAACAGAGTTTACCAAGGTCTGAGAATGACCCTCAGGGGCACAATGTAGAAAAAGGAACTGAGGTATGAATACAGTAAAATGGAGTAACCCTCTTCAGTTCAGAAATAACCCCCCCCCCCCCCCCAAGGACAGAGTAAAACAGGCCTAATGCCAGGGGATTAAGGAAAGAGGGGGGTGTTTCTACAACACTGTTTCAGATCGCCTCTATCTGGGTGGTGGGGGGGGGGGCTAAAAGGATTGACGCACGTCACTTCAGGACACATAGAGAACTCACTTTCTTTAGTAGCATAATAGATTCTATCGAATATAGCTGCAAAATAAAGTACCTCAGCACTGTTCTCTCACTGTTTGGGGGGGGGGGGGCAGACTGCCATAGATCATCCATAATGAGAAAATAACATGAAAATCGGTTATAGCACCTAGCCCTGCTGCAGGTAGCATCTGACCTCAGGTCAGCAAAAACATGGGATATAAAACATCCAGGCTAAAACATGGATATAAAACATCCAGGCTAAAACATGGATATAAAACATCCAGGCTAGAACATGGATATAAAACATCCAGGCTAGAACATGGATATAAAACATCCAGGCTAGATGCAGAATTCTATCATACTTTTTCTAGAGCACTGCAACTAGCATCTTGGTTTGCACCTATTGGGACAGTTCATTTCCATGGCAATCTAGTCACTCCCCACCAGGGTTGAGATTCTCTGTATGTACAGTGATTGTGGCAGGCCGTTAATTGCACTTGTGTTTGGGCCCATTTTCTGACAGCAGTTGAACACACTGGATCACTGCCCTTCATGGATTGCAGAAGAACAAAAGGCTGAATTGAGTTTTTATTTTTGTCCTAAAGGACCTGACCTCCGCAGAGCCTTCTATAAATGCATCTTAAAAACAAACAAAAAAACCACTATTTACACATTATTTGATAATGACATGATAAGAACGGGCAACAGCTAACACGTTTTATGTTCTAACAGATAAAAATAGCACTAAAGGACTGCTCAGCGTCGGTTGGGCCAATGGTAGAGGTGGCAGGCCAGAGTGGGGAATGGATGTACAGAAATGATATCAGAGGTACTGACTAAGTTTAAACACACAAACCCTTGAGGATGTCTAATAGGGCTTGGGTCCAGCTGCCCCCCCCCCCACGATGCTTGGGGTCTCAACCATTCCAGAAACCAGCAGTGCACAAACCCGTGAACCAGCCATTTCCGTTCAAACCGCCATACACACAGCCCACCAGAACCAGCCATTTCTGCTCAAACCGCCATACACACAGCCCACCAGATAGAGATGAACCAAGATCATCAATGAAAAGACTGAATGAGACTGCATTTCCCATGATGCCCCTCTCCCCCCCCCAAAAAAGACAAAAAGTACTCTGTGTGGAGTGAAAGGCCACTTCAACAGTCCGGGTTGATAAAAAGCAAGGTGGTTAAGAAAGTACTGCCCCCACCCCCCGCCCCCAAAACCCAACCCAACCCCCGTCAGCTTTACAACCCCCTCCCCCTCCCCCTCCCCCCACGTCTCTTCGCTAGTTCTTGTCCTCTTTCTTCTCCTCCTCCTCAGTTGGGTAGGAGTGCCATGTGAGTCTCTCCTCGTAAAAGGAGATGACCACCTGTGGACACTTCACGTTGGCCTCTTTAGCCGGAACCAGGTCTGCTTCGTCCGAGTTCTTCCTGTGGGACACAGACACGGGGGGGGGGGGATTACTCAACAGAACAGCCAAGCGCATGGTCCAATCATCAGCAATCATTACTGCCCACTCGTGGTCCAATCATAAATGGCCAATCATTATCGCTCTACTGGGTTTTAAAGGGATAGTTCCAATCATTTCCATTTTTTAAATGCCTTTTCAGTTGGTCAGTTTGTGTTTTAAAGAGGGTCATACAGCGAAGGGGCGGCTCTTACGGGCCAGTGTAAAATACGAGGCGTCCGTGTTTATGCGGTGCCGTGTGTCACACGGATTCTACATGTTACAGACCCGACGGGCACACGCACCATTTCATGAGGAACATGAGCTCTCCGCTGGAGTCTGTGGCTCCAATGATGCGTTCTGGGTCCAGCCCTCGAGCAAACCCCCGGGGCTTCTCTGGCTGAGAGAGGGAGGGGGGAGGAGGAAGGAGGGAGCAAGAGAGATGCACTCATCATTAAAGGGCAATGTAAGACTAATTTACCATTAATTCAGAAATATAGACACACAATTAATTAATAAGAGATTAATTATTTTAAGCGATACTTCATAAAATGAGCGATTTCACCCTGAATGGCTGCACACACTAGCATTAGCCAGATTAGCCACCCAACATTAAGAGAAGCAAAGCCTCCATCACAGAGCTCCTCACCCTGCTTCTGTGCGCTCTGGACTCTTCTAGTCTTCGCATTTGTATGGCCAGCCTCACCTCATCTTTCCTCTTTTTGGGCCGGCTCTCCTCCCCCACCGCTGCCGTGTCCGGGTCCGACTCGGCGGTCTTCCTCTTGCCCCCCCCCTCCTTCTTCTCCACCTCATGGGCCGTTTTCTGGGACTGCAGGAACTCGGCGATCAGGTCAGGGCAGTCCAGGTTATCGTCCGGCTCCCAGGTGTTGTCTTCACTGAAGCGCGTGCAGCACACACACACACCACATGCGCACACGCACACCACACACACGAGAAACACGCTTGTGTTACTCAGCCAGCCTGAACACACCAGCAGCATCAGCAATCCACTCCTCACAACCTGAGTTTCCATCGGGGGGCCCTTGAAGGTACTGTAGGGCCCCTGAGCAATGAATATAGAATATAAAAACCTTTTATATAAATATAACCCTTTTAAATTCATGATGGGGGGGTTCCCTGGATGCGTTAACCTGGGTGGGGGTTCCCTGGATGCCTTTAGCCTGGGTGGGGGTACCTGGATCAGAAAAGGTTGAAAAGCCCTGGTGTGTACAGGACGAGCCACAATGCTAACACACGCTATCCTTATCCTTACGTTAGCCACAAGTTAGCGTGCAACAAACTACCGCAAATACAGCTTATTCCAGCGGGGGTTACGTTAGCCACAAGTTAGCGTGCAACAAACTACCGCAAATACAGCTTATTCCAGCGGGGGTTACGTTACGTTATCCACAAGTTAGCGTGCAACAAACTACCGCAAATACAGCTTATTCCAGCGGGGGTTACGTTATCCACAAGTTAGCGTGCAACAAACTACCGCAAATACAGCTTATTCCAGCGGGGGTTACGTTACGTTAGCCACAAGTTAGCGTGCAACAAACTACTGCAAATACAGCTTATTCCAGCGGGGGTTACGTTACGTAAACCACAAGTCAGCGTGCAACAAACTACCGCAAATACAGCTTATTCCAGCGGGGGTTACGTTAGCCACAAGTTAGCGTGCAACAAACTACCGCAAATACAGCTTATTCCAGCGGGGGTTACGTTATGTTAGCCACAAGTTAGCGTGCAACAAACTACCTCAAATAGAATAGAATAACTTTTATTTTCCCGCTAGGGAGCTTCAGTTGAAGCCACCAGCAACAACAAAAAAAGACAGACAGTGGGGCAGACCCACAACACACAAACAAACATATCAAACAAAGACATTCAATAGAATTATTGCATTAATCAAACGAATTAAGTGAATTAAAGTGTAATAGCCTACAGCCAAACGTCATTATTAAAAATAGCCCCCGCTGTCCCGAGATGTCCAGTGTTATCAAGCAGTCCAACACACAAACTCCGCCTCCACGACTCTCCTCCACACACCGCAGTCACGGTCTCTGTCCACTGTCAACACGGAGCACCGAACTGAGTCAGCCTTCCCACTCGTCGCCTCACTCCTCCCCCGCATTATCTTCTTTTTCCCCTTCCCCGGTGGCCTTTTGAAGATTGCCTGCAGTCCTAGATCAGTCCCGACAACTTCATCTCCGGTGAAGAGCGATGGTAAACTTTGTAGCTGCAGATCCAATGGACATTCCCGAGCATATGTTGCGAATGTCTCTCCATGGTGACGACCACAAACAAAATTATCACGAATATATAATTTGTCAATATTATCAAAACGAGCAGCATGAGTGCCCTGAACAATCTCCAACCTGCTTCTCCGTCCCACAACAGACACACAGCGCACGAAAAAAAACAAAAGACAAAAGCCTGACACAAAAAAATACATTCAAATTAACAAACACGAGAGACAGCTGGACTACATGACGCCATTACAGCGCCACGTGACGTCACAAATAAATGTCATGACGTCATAAATAGAGCTTATACCAGCGGGAGTTATGTTACGTGAGCGCACAACAAACTACCTCAAATAGAGCGCATACCAGCAGGGGTTACGTTGTGTAAGCCACAAGTTAGCATGCAACGAACTACCTGAAATAGAGCTTATACCAGCGGGGGTTACGTTACGTTGTGATAGCCACAAGTTATCGTGCAACGAACTACCTCAAATAGAGCTTATACCAGCGGGGGTTACATTACGTTAGACACAAGTTAGCGCGCAACAAACATCGCACAGCATTCCAACATCCGCCATCTTTTTGTTAGGAGTGGGAGAGAAACCGTA
This sequence comes from Ilyophis sp. 1 JC-2022, assembly GCA_022702515.1. Lineage (NCBI taxonomy): Eukaryota > Metazoa > Chordata > Actinopteri > Anguilliformes > Synaphobranchidae > Ilyophis > Ilyophis sp. 1 JC-2022. The sequence continues at coordinate 114,134,857 of CM040394.1, read as the reverse complement.
CCTATGAATTAACCCCCCCCTCTCCCTTGCCCCCGACGCATGGGATTATGGGTACTCACTCTGAGAAGCCTTTCCACTTCAGCAGGTACTCCACCCTTCCCTTGACCACCCGGCGGTCCAGCACCTTCTCCACCACATACTCTTCCTCCTCTTCCTCCACCACCTCCTCCACCTTCTTCTTGGCCTGTTTCTTCCCTGGAGTCACCGCCAGCTTGACCTCTGTCGGGGGGGCTTCTGTTAAAGACGGGAGGGGGGGTACAGGGCACAGGATCTAGGATCACAGGGCTCATCTCCACAATCTCATCTCGACAACAACTGGAAGGCTGTCAGCGCCCAGGGGCAAAGTGTAAAAAATGGGAAAGATCTAATGTGCTTAGTTCTGATGGCAGAATATATATATTTTCCTGTGGTGAGCAATGGCAGTTGATTACTGCTTTGCCTGTGCTGCAGAGAGGTTGGGCTTAATGGCTGCCATTAAGAACCAGGCACCCCCCCCCCCCCCACCACCATCACCACCCCACCCAAATCATCTCCCGACACAACCAGCCCCAAACAGTGACTGTTAAACTATCCAAGAATAAGAGTGAAGACCAAACCTACTATAAAAACGCTCCGCTGTTTGCTATAGGGCAGAAATGTACAACTATAAAGCAGCACCACATCTTTGCTGTAAAGATTAATCAAACATTATGGCTGCTGAAGCAAAACTAACGTTGTGTGGGGGGGGCAGGGAATGACCAGGGGCGTAGTCTACATTATCATGATATTATTCCCAGATTCCCAGCAGACTCACATATCAAAGAGAAATACAGACCATAGTATGTGTAAGACTCTGCACACGTGCACACACACACACAACACATTTTACACGATACAGAAGTGACAAGTTGTGGAATTATGGGAGACCGACAGGAATAGTGGTCATACAAAACAGTCACTGCTGATGTAGATAGTCCTGACATGCCCTGTAAGACCCTTATTTAAATGTATTTATTTTAAAAAGAAAACGTTGCTAGTGCTTAAGAGTTCTCATGATGTTAAGACACAAAAGGTAAGATTAATCTCTGTGCGAATGGCTATTTATGAGGCTACACAACAACTAACTGAGTCTAAAATCGCTTTAAAAACCAGAAAAATCACAAATAATTATTTAGCATTGCTTCACAACAACAGACATGATAGTATGTCTTGTCATTTGCCATTAAAAAAACAACCAATCAAAAGGAACTGAAGCCAGTTTGACCAATCAAGTAGGAATGCTCCCCGAGCAGGGCCAATAAAAGAGCCAACAATTTAATAATGTAATTCTCACAGCCGCCCCATTTTAATATTCTACACAATGGATATTCAAATCTGGATTTCAAATCCAAATTCAGCCCTGGTTTTTCATGAACAATTAGTGCTGATTGGCCAGACTGTCTTCACACCTCCCAGGAAAAGGGAAGGTGGAAAACCAGCAGTTCTCGGACCTCAAGGACCGTGATTTCAGGAACAGGGTTTTCGACCCGTCTTAATGGGTACAAGAAATGTGTGCTCACTGCAAGAGAGCGAGCATACTTGGTTTAGTCTATGGCTTCCTGAGAGAGGAGTATGACTATACTGGACTATACTGGAACCTCAAACACTAACAATGGCCGATGTCTTTAGATCTGTGACAAGGATGATGGACACAACATAAAAATGATGGGACTCGCTCAAAACTTCACTGACTGGATTCCAAAGCTACAAAGCTGTAAAGGAGTTAGTTTAGGGCCCTCTCAATCCCACCAACAGTTTAGGACCCTCTCAATCCCACCAACAGTTTAGGACCCTTTCAATCCAACCAACAGTTTAGGACCCTCTCAATCCAACCAACAGTTTAGGGCCCTCTCAATCCCACCAACAGTTTAGGACCCTTTCAATCCCACCAACAGTTTAGGGCCCTCTCAATCCCACCAACAGTTTAGGACCCTTTCAATCCCACCAACAGTTTAGGACCCTCTCAATCCCACCAACAGTTTAGGACCCTTTCAATCCCACCAACAGTTTAGGGCCCTCTCAATCCCACCAACAGTTTAGGACCCTTTCAATCCCACCAACAGTTTAGGGCCCTCTCAATCCCACCAACAGTTTAGGACCCTCTCAATCCCACCAACAGTTTAGGGCCCTCTCAATCCCACCAACAGTTTAGGACCCTCTCAATCCCACCAACAGTTTAGGGCCCTCTCAATCCCACCAACAGTTTAGGGCCCTCTCAATCCCGCCACAGTTTAGAACCCCAAGCAGCCAGCATGTGACAGGCTCCTTGTTGACGGAAAGAGGGCGGAGCTCAGTGCCACACACACACACACACACTCTCACACACACTGTCACACACACTGTCACACACACTCTCTCACACACTCTCTCACACACTCTCTCACACACTCTCTCACACACTCTCTCACACACTCTCTCACACACTCTCTCACACACTCTCTCACACACTCTCTCACACACTCTCTCTCACACTCTCTCTCACACTCTCTCACACACTCTCTCACACACTCTCTCACACACTCTCTCACACTCTCTCACACACTCTCTCACACACTCTCTCACACACTCTCTCACACACTCTCTCACACACTCTCTCACACACTCTCTCACACACTCTCTCACACACTCTCTCACACACTCTCTCACACACTCTCTCACACACACACACACACACACACACACACACACACACACACACACACACACACACCTGGGATGGGAGCCCCGTTAGGGGGTTCTGTAGGCTGGCTCATACTGGCTGGGAGGGGGGAGTCTGTGGAACCAGCAGGTTCCGTGAGAACTTCCAGAGCTAAACAGGGTGGAGAGGAGAGGGGTCACACAGGGGATGGAGAGAATGGCATTGATAAGAACATGTGTCATTATCTGATAGTCTGCATGTACTCCTAATGTTTAACCATTCCTACATCACATGCAGTCAACTATAATCCAATAAAAGCTGAATTAATACATTAATTATAATACCAATGGTCACAATATTTTACAGAGATGTGTATTACAAGCATATTACAATTACACAGACTTAATACGTACACAAGCACACTTAAGGCTTGATTTACTAAGACCTTTAGTGTGTGCAAAACCTTTTAGCACACGCAAAACCAATAACACAACCAACGATTGGACATGGTATTTCTTTAGCACCAATCATTGTTATTAGTTTCGAACATGATAAAGGTCTTATTAAATCAGGCCTAGTCTCGAAGGGCGCTGGGCTGTTGTAACCCGTCGTGTCGACGTGTGAAATCTATCCCAAAAGTACAGACCTCAGAATTTCTTTTTACCATTTAAATTTTTTTAAATTTCATTTAAAAAATTGCCCATTTGGAATCGCCAACTAACGCCTCTCAAGTTAACTCGCAATGCCACTAAACAAATGCACCCCTTCCGATGAACTGGCCAGAGACTTTGCGGGCACCAGGTACTACAGCAGAACTGGTGCAGATAAGAGATGAGTCGGATGTCTCTCGCCCCTGAGGGATGAAGTAACGCAGTGGTGAACTGAGCCAATCAGGGACGAGGCCGGCCCTGTCCCATCGCTAGGGTTACGGACTCCTGGCCATCATCCACTATTGCCAAAACCAAGAGCACTGGGACTAGCTTATACCAACTGCGTCACTCAAGAGCGGGAACTTGCTACTTAATTATCTGGGAAAACACACAGGTTTCTGTAACATTACAAATGTAAAAAAAAAAAACTGACTCAAAAATAAGTTTAAAAGACTAGGGCGGACCGTTAAAATCAGTCATTGTAAGAATGCATTCTGAACCTGAAATCCTCTCTACGGTACTGTCCCCTGTACAATCAGTGACTCTACCTCTTCCTCAGATACCCAGAAACTGAACCATGAGCTTTGAGTGCTGTTCTTAAAGCCAAGCTCTACAATCAGTAGAGCTATCGGGTGTTTTTGCATTTGAACGCTGTGGACAGTCAACACAACTAAAATGCATTAGAAACTAATCAGCTTTTTATGTGCATAAACAAGTACATCCAGATGAAGATAATTTAGTCAGGGGAAATATCAACTCATAAAATCATTCCCCACAGGGACTGTTGGATAGTCCCATCTCCTTACCCTGTAGAATACAAAGAATATTAAACACACTCCCTTCTACACATTTGGCTTGAAGCACATGGGTTATATTACAACATATAATACCAAGACATCCCAACTCAAATTCAGAGATACAAAAAAAACTATCATGACAAAGAGGGGGAAAAAAAGAAACAATGATTGCATATTCTTCTAATGGACTTAATGGTTACTTAAAATATTGATGTATGGCTTCACTGTAGCTGAAATGGGGAGATAAGCTCAAAATAATATGACCTCTTGGTTGGCAGGCATTGGCTACAGGCTGGTGAACCTTTGGATGGGGTTCTTGCAAACATTTGCTTTATGTAAATGAACAACACTACACCACAGTACTTAAAATATAAGATAAAACCATCAGCAAATAAACAACGTATTGGTTATGTCCACGGTGGTCAAATTGGTTACACTGCAACGTATTAATGGGCAGAGGTTCATACTTAGACATTGCGCGCAGTGAAGTATTTACCCTAAACACACGGTAGGAAGGCACCAGAAACCGCTGTGCTGTTTCTACAGCGTGAGGACTATACCGGCCATCTTCACCATATACATACAGTCAAGCCGGAAAGTCTGAACACCCCTTTCACCTTCTCCACGTTTTATTACATTACAGACACATTCTACAATAGATTGAGTTCATTTTTTGTCTCAAAATTCTACACAAAATAGCCCATAATGACAAAGTGAAAACATGTTTTTAGAAATTTTTGCAAATGTATTAAAAATCAAAAACTGAAATCTCTCATTTACATAAGTATTCATACTCTTTGCTTTAACATATCCTTTGCATGCTGTTACTTCCTGAAGTCTGTGACCAATCAACATCAAAAGACTCTCGATATCTTATTTTCAGATACTGTAACAAGCGATACTATAACCTCTCTGCATTTGAACTGATCTCTATGAGAATTGGGGGGTAAGACTAGATTCAGCTGTAAATTACGCTGGTACAGTATGGAACACATGACTGGCGAAATGGCTGTACGTCATCAAGGGTCTAAGGCAGGGGTAGGCAACCCTGGTCCTGGAGAGCCGCAGGGTCTGCTGGTTTTTGTTGTTACTCGCCATTTAATTGATCAATTAAAGCAGTTGATTACACAGTTAACTCACCTCACCTGGTTTCTTTGGTCAAAGTAGTTGCTGTATTTAAGGTGAAAACAAAAACCAGCATACCCTGCGGCTCTCCAGGACCAGGGTTGCCTACCCCTGGTCTAAGGTATCAAACGAGCCCCAAACCATCACTCTGCGGCCAGATATGGAGTAGATGTGGATGGATCCCTTTAAGGGTCGTTTCTCCTGACTTTTTTCCCCATAGAGTTCTATAGGAAAATGAGTCAGGAGAAATAACCCTTGCAGTGATTCATCCACATCTACTCCATATCTGGCAGCAGAGTGATGGTTTGGGGTCGTTCGATAGCTCAGACCCTTGATGACTTACAGCCATTTAGCCAGCCATGTGTTCCATACTGTACCAGTGTAATTTACAGCTGAATGTAGTCTCACCCCCCAATTCCCATAGAGATCCATTCAAATGCAGAGAGGTTATAGCAGGGGTGGCCAATTCCAGGCCTCGCGGGCCGGTGTGTATGCATGTTTTTACTGCCACCAGTTACCACGGTTCAATCAGCTAATTAGTCATACACACAATCACCGATTCACTTGTAAATTACAGAACGATAAAATGCTACAATACACGCATTGACGCATACCGGCACAAGAACATTCATCAGCTGCTTTTCATATCGCGGATATGTAGATTAAAATATCAGATCGTGTAAACGATTGGGCTAATTCAATAATTGTTAACTGGCGGCAGCAAAAACCTGCATACACACCGGCCCGCGAGGCCTGGAATTGGCCACCCCTGGGTTATAGTATCGCTTGTAACAGTACCTGGAAATAATATATCGAGAGTCTTTTGATGTTGATGAACATGATAAAGTAAGTAACAGCATGCAAAGGATATGCGACCAAATATTAAATACACTTTAAAAATATGTTAAAGCAAAGTGTATGAATACTTATGTAAATGAGAGATTTCAGTTTTCGATTTTTAATACATTTGCACTTTCCGGCTTGAATGTATATATATATATATATATATATATATATATACGAGCAGGCAGCTGCACAGCGGTTGTCCGTTGACCAGTTATCATTAGTTCCGCATTTTCATAATCTGAATAATTCCAAACTGGGACTACCGAGAGTGTGTGTGTGTGTGTGTGTGTGTTGGGGCGGTTGTTTTGATTTTCCATCCATGCTGTATGTAAATTCGCTGCAAGTTTATCGGGCAAACAATAACCGATTCAGGGCCAGATAAACTTTCTCATACGATAAAGTAGGTCGCACTAACATTAGGTAGCCCGCTGCATAACTTCATTACAATGAAAAGGTCCACAAAACGATTGACTTTGGCTAGAATTAAATGTCAGTCGAACACAATATAAAACTTTCTGGGGTCGGCAATTGGTTAGCTAGCATGACGAGGATATTGAAACGGATACATACTGCTCGTGTAACATGCTAGTTAGCTAACCGTAGAATAAGTTATTATACACCGAGCAACCGGCAGACGTGTTCTTCACTGCAATGATCACTAGCTTTGGCCAATTCAGAGATCAATGTGCAGCCAGAGACCGCACTGCTGAAAGCATGTCTGACTGCAGCTGAACAACAACCCAAGATGACTGACATCGCTAGCGAGCTAATGTTTGAAAATGATTCTGGTAACGTTAGCTTTTCGTCAAGATAGATCGATGTGTACCAATTCCGTCAAAAGGCCACCGGCAATCAACGTAAATTAAAACATTTTCAGCTGTGATAGCGCTCTGAAAAGCCCACGTTCATGCAGCCCATCCCCCTCTTGTCCCAGTGATGGAAACTGCACGGTATCCGCTTTGACTAGCTAGCTGTTAGCTAATGCTAATTATATGCATGGCGATCCAGAGAGAACACATCGTAAATACAATGTGTTGAAAGCCGCACAGATTAATATGATCCGCTCTATTTTGTTTGTGGACTAGTAGGGCCGACAAAATATATATATATATTCTTGCAATCTAACGTTACATATACTGTACATTTGTGCGATCTCACTCTCCTGAGTCTACCCGCCTCCTTACGGTCTCCACCATGTTGACCTGGATCAGGCACAGCGCTACTTTAAACGATAACACACTTGAGCAAAAGGCTACATGGAAAAGCGAAAATGAAACACACAGCATGCGGCTTATAGCAATGCAACAGTGCATAAACAGCAGCAGTATCTCAATAACACATTTATCTTAAATCATGCACATTGCACGGCTGCACATTGCACGGCTGCACGGATGCGACATCATTTTCTTCGGACGCACCGCCAGAATTGCGAGGGCTAGCTGGCTTGCTATCTAGGAAGCAGCGCTAACTAGCTCGCAAGCTACAACAGTAGTCCGACGCAACTTACCTTGAGAAAAAATAGGTTCGAACGAAACCGAGAATATACTGTACGTTATTTAGTTTTAAATGCACGGCGTTTTTCAGTTTGGCGAAGTGGGAAAGGTTTCTTATTTCTACCTCTCGTTTCTGCTCTCGAGACAAAAGGCATCCAATGCCTCAGCGACCCGCCAACTCTTAGTGCGCAAGCGCTATGACAATTATTAAAGAATCCTGGGAGATGATGTTCAGCTAGCATATGAGCATGATCTCTTCTTAACAATGCACATTTAAAAAACGAGGTTTCATTCATCATACCTGAAAATTCACTAATTTTTTGAACCCAAATTTCTTTGTGACTGCAGCCATCATTGTTACATTCACACATACAATGAAATACTGTTCTAAAAAGGTGACTGATACATTTCATAAAATCAATGATGCACCCAGCGTGGGGCTGCATATATCCAATTCCCACACTAATCTGTAATTTCCAATGATGTTCAGCCACAACCTCACAACGCGTAGACATCGGTGGTTCTCCTAAAACACCTGGTGTCACTACTTTCTTGTGTGCATTATCAAAACAAAAAAGTGATGGACAAAGTTGGGCCGAATGGCCTGTTCTCATCACCATAGAGTCTCTAGCACCCGCTATAGCGCCTGCGTGTCCTCCCTGTTCTCATCACCATAGAGTCTCTAGCACCCGCTATAGCGCCTGCGTGTCCTCCCTGTTCTCATCACCATAGAGTCTCTAGCACCCGCTATAGCGCCTGCGTGTCCTCCCTGTTCTCATCACCATAGAGTCTCTAGCACTGTTCTCATCACCATAGAGTCTCTAGCACCCGCTATAGCGCCTGCGTGTCCTCCCTGTTCTCATCACCATAGAGTCTCTAGCACCCGCTATAGCGCCTGCGTGTCCTCCCTGTTCTCATCACCATAGAGTCTCTAGCACCCGCTATAGCGCCTGCGTGTCCTCCCTGTTCTCATCACCATAGAGTCTCTAGCACCCGCTATAGCGCCTGCGTGTCCTCCCTGTTCTCATCACCATAGTCTCTAGCACCCGCTATAGCGCCTGCGTGTCCTCCCTGTTCTCATCATCACTTTTCTTACGTTTTTATGTGCTCACTATTACTTTTTGTCACAACACAGACTATAGAGTGGAGTCATTGAGACCAGTCCTATGTGGCTTTGACATGCAGTCTGCAGGCACCCAAATCGAGCAGTGGGGGTCACTATAGAGCAATGAGACCCCTAACCAACTGAACCCTTCTATACCCCGGGCGAGACAATTTGCCATTTGCGTGTCGCCCCATAGAGCTACCACAATTAGCAGTGGCACGGTTCAGATTCAGATTCAGATTCACAACACACACACACACACACACACACACACACACACACACACACACACACACACACACACACACACACACACACACACACACACACAAAGAGTGTAGAGTACCACACAACACACACACAGAGTGTAGAGTATCACACACAACACACACACAGACAATCTTGTGTTTTTCCAGCTCTGGAGTGATATTCACAGGCCAATATATTCCTTTTGGAATACAATTTATTATTCCCAATCAGGAATGTTAATGGACTTTCAGCTCAGTAACAAAAACGAAACAAAATAGAGTCCATTGCAGTGATGTAATAAATTTTACGATGGACGTGTCCAAACAGGGACAAACATAAAAAACACAATTAAAATTTGATTTAAACAAATATGCTGTTTGCTGAATAATAGGTTACCACATTTTAACAACGTTATCCTTTTTTGTTGTCCAGATCAGTTTGCAACTGATTTATCAATGATAAAAAAATACTTGGAGTGTTAATACACTTGGGGCCTGATTTACTAAGACCTTTAGCACATGTAAAACTAATAATACAACCAATGACTGGTGCTAAATAAATACCATGACCAATCATTGCTCATGTTATTGGTTTTGAGTGTGCTAAAAGGTTTTGCACACACTAACAGTCTCAGTAAACCAGTCCCTGGCTTGGAGAGTTAAGAATTGTGTTGGTTTAGTGTAAATAGTTAGAGAGTTAAGAATTGTGTTGGTTTAGTGTAAATAATAAAACGTTTGCTGTGTTCAAAATACCGTATACTTGTGTACTTCTAATACTTAACTGTGACGTCAAATTAGTATGTAGTATGTTCCCACTGCATAGTCTGTACATTTTCAGTACGCAAAAAGTACCCGGATGTACTGTATACTTTTGAAACCGCATGCTATTTGTACTACTTAGCATACTAACTATGACGAAATTAGTATTTAGTATGTTTCTAATACATAGTATGTTCATTTTTAGTACGCAAAAAGTGCCAATATTTATACTACATTAGCAACAATTTCTGAATATACAACGGAGCTTGCTCAACAGTCAAAATACGCCCCATAATACATTGCGGTTGCGTGTCATCATCTGAGCAACCAATCGTATGGGGTGATTGCAAGAAATAATGCCTGACCCAAGGGGCCAAGACTGGGGCCGTGACCGAATACGACCCCTGTTCCCTGTCCACTGTCCCCTGTCCACTCAGACCCCGGTCCCTATGTGCCCTGTCCCCTCACTTTGCAAGCAGTGTGTGAAAGAAATCCCGCAAAGCTCTTTCCAAACTAGTGAAGAAGTAGTTCCTAATATTTATTTAAAATTTTTTCTTTTTATTGAGAATATCAATCAGTTAACATATGACGATGGTTACAAAGTGTAGATTATGAATGAAGATAGAGTTAACAAAAATAAAAAAAGAATAGTTTGTAATATGAACCTGTCTTGTACCATAGTGTAGCGTCAACAGGAACTACAATTCCATACAGTCCCCAGGTGGCTCCTCCTCTACGTAGGACGTCCCAGTTGTGATTTCCGCATTGTAATGTGATGCGGCGTAAATGCACGCCTGACAATAAAGTTAAGAAAAAGGGCAACACGGCCGCCTCTTCTGCCCAGTTTCTCCCAGTGGTGTTGTTCGCTCAAGTCGCCAGGGCCTTCACTGTCTCGTTTCCCCGCCCCGTGCGGCCTGTACGCCCGGGGAAGAGCCCTCACTCCGCCCTGTGCGGCCTGCACGCCCGGGGAAGAGCCCTCGCTCCGCCCCGTGCGGCCTGCACGCCCGGGGAAGAGCCCTCGCTCCGCCCTGTGCGGCCTGCACGCCCGGGGAAGAGCCCTCGCTCCGCCCTGTGCGGCCTGCACGCCCGGGGAAGAGCCCTCGCTCCGCCCTGTGCGGCCTGCACGCCCGGGGAAGAGCCCTCGCTCCGCCCCGTACGGCCTGCACGCCCGGGGAAGAGCCCTCGCTCCGCCCTGTGCGGCCTGCACGCCCGGGGAGGAGCCCTCACTCCACAAGGAAGCATGAGTGAGGCGGGCTCATCTACCCCCGGCTATCGGCCACGGAGGACCGGAGACGAGACGCAAGAAGGCATCGCAAGCACCCGGTGGTCAAGAAGAACCATGCACCCACTGATCCCCTATCGCAACCCTGCAAACTTGCAACCACAGGATAGGGCGACCGGTTTGCCCCTTTTCATTGTGAATGTGCTATCCAATGGAGGAAACTGTTCAAAGGACTTGATTCAAGTAAGGCTGTAACACTGGGCATAGCATATCCGTTAGCAACCGCAACATGTTTGTGACTGGATGGATGTAACTGATATCCAATGGCTAAGTGTTGTAAAGGTTTTGTGTTACCATTTTATTTCGGATGGCTGTGTGCCAACCACCGCGCTGTGTGTTAGGTTAATGCATCATGCACATATCTTGCATGTGATCTGTCTTAAACACTAACCGGTCGTAATATTAACACTGCACGCTGATCTCAACGCACACACACCAATAAGCTTACGGCTATCCCTTATGCGTTTGGTGTGTGTCATGCACCATTGTTAGCTAGTCCAGCTAAAGCTAGGCTCAAACCTCCCTCCATTTTGGGTTCTTTGTTCTCTCTGAACACGTGTCCGAGGCAACCCCCCCACGTGCGCCCAATGCACGCACACGCACACACACACTCTCTCACACACACACACACACACACACTCGCACACATGCACTCTCACACACACACACACACACACACACACACACACAAACACACACACACACACACACTCTCACACTCACACACACACACACACACACACACTCTCACACACACACACACACACACACACATGCACTCTCACACACACACACACACACACACACACACACACGCACTCTCACACTCACACACACACACACACTCACACACTCGCACTCTCACACACACACACACACACACACACACTCTCACTCACACACACATACACACACACACACACACGCACTCTCACACTCACACACACACACACACACACACACACTCTCACACACACACACACACACACACACTCTCACACCCACACACACACACACACACACTCGCACATAGTTTGTTGTACATTATAGTAGTGAATCGTGCTTTGCTCCGTTTGGTACTTTGTGTTCAATAAACTATTACATTTTCCAAGACTGTGTGTATTAATTAAAAAATGCTCTTGTGTTGAACTGAGTCAGCCAATGCTAATCGGAGGGATTCCCCCAAATGCCTTCACCTTTTAGCTGAATCATTTATATTAATTCGGTATCAACTGATTACATAATATGGATATTTTGCTACGATAATTATTAATGTGTAAGTTTATTGGTAATTCATTTAATTATTAATTCAAGTTACCCATTTTTAGTTAGTATTCTCTTTTGAGAATAGAATACATTTTATGAGACTGATTTATTATGCAAAAACTATGCCACCAGTTGTATGAGGATGGGAGTGGTGTACTCGAGTACATAAGTGACGCCTCATGTATAGATTTAAATTAATGTTCCCTACAATAGATATACATATACACTCAAAAATGACATTCAGTCAAAAATGAATGCGTGTGTCTCTTTTCCACCTTCTCTTCCCTGCTGATCCCTCCTGCACCCCCCTCACCCTCTTCCACCCCTCTCACCCTCTTCCACCCCTCTCACCCTCTTCCACCCCTCTCACCCTCTTCCCTCTCTGCAGATGACTTCCTGATCCACTTTGAGGAGAAGGTAGCCAAGATCAGAAACTCTTTCACACATCCGGTAACGCCCCAAATCACCCTAAATGAACCCACTGCTACACTTCTGTCCTTTAAGACTCTGGAGGACACAGCTGTACTCCAACTTATATTACACCAGCGTGCAACCACCTGCCCACTGGACCCCATCCCTTCAGCAGTCCTCCAATCTATATCCGGTGAGGTCCTTCCATATCTGTCCTCCATTATTAACGCCTCCTTAACCTGTGGCTATGTTCCTGCTGTTTTCAAAACTGCCCGTGTTACCCCTCTCCTTAAGAAACCTAGCTTGGACCCCTCGGGCACTCAACTGAAACTGCACTCCTGGCTGTGACCGAGGCACTCGCCACTGCTAGAGCCTCCTCCCTCTCCTCTGTCCTGATTCTCCTTGACCTCTCTGCAGCATTTGATACGGTCAACCACAAACTCCTGATCTCCACACTGGCTGAGATGGGCATCTCTGGAACTGCTCTCTCTTGGTTTACATCTTATCTCACAAATAGATCCTACCAAGTCTCCTGGAAGTGCTCTATCTCTGCACCTCATCCTCTTTCTACAAGAGTCCCGCAGGGATCTGTACTGGGTCCTCTGCTGTTCTCTATTTGTACTAAGTCTCTTGGTTTGGTCATTAATTCACATGGCTTCTCTTACCATTGTTATGCTGATGACACTCAACTCTTCCTCTCTTTCCCTCCCTCTACCCCACAGATTAAAGAGAGGATATCTGCTTGCCTGGCTGACATCTCTGAGTGGATGTCTAGCCATCACCTGAAGCTCAACCTCGACAAGACTGAGCTGCTCTTCATCCCATACAAGACCTCCCCACTTCTAGACCTGTCCATCGCTGTCGACGGAACTATAGTGACCGCTTCCTGCTCTGCAAGAAACCTGCGGGTGGTCCCGGACGACCAGCTGGACTTCAGAGAGCACATCAGGGCAACCGCACGGTACTGCAGGTTCCTCCTGTACAACATCAGGAGGATTCGGCTGTACCTGACCACCTACTCCGCCCAGATCCTTGTCCAGACTATGGTCACGTCTGGACTTCTGCAACTCCCTTCTCGCATGCCTGCCAGCCTGCGCCATTCTGCCCATACAACTGGTCCAGAACGCGGCTGCTCGGCTTGTGTTCAACCTCCCGAAGTTCTCACACGTCACCCCACTGCTGAGGTCATGCCAGGATCAGGTTCAAAGTTCTGACCCTGGCCTACACTTCAGCCAAATGGTCAGGCCCCTCCTACCTACAGGACTTGATCCAGCACTACGCTCCTGCTAAACCACTTTGCTCTGCTGGTGCAGGGCGACTTGCACTTCCCTCCCTCCGTGTTAACGGCTCTCGCTCATCCCGACTGCGGAGCTTCTCCACTCTAGCTCCCCAGCGGTGGAATGAACTCCCCACTCCATTGCGCTCAGCTGAAACACTGTCTGTTTTACGTCGTGGTCTGAAAACACACTTTTTCAGACTCCACCTTGACTAACTACATATATAGGGCCAATTATATAGTACGTACTTTCTGTTTATTTTATTTTCTATTTGGTTTTTTGCTATTTTATAGCTTAGAATGTATAGCCGACTGTATTTTATGTTGATTACTAGCGATAGCTCCTACGTTGTGAGAAAGTTGTGCTTTGTTGGATTTGCTTTGTAGTTGTGTCAATGACCTTCAATATGCACTTATTGTACGTCGCTTTGGATAAAAGCGTCTGCCAAATAACTGTAATGTAATGTAATATACGCTCTATGTCTTTTACATTTTTACTTCCAAGTTACTGAATGAAATTGTCGGATGAGTTCACCGTGCTGCAGATGAGTATGCTCCTGAATTCCCTCAACAAAACCCCGGAAATAAGGGGTTCATCCTGGTATTTTAAGTGCCCCCATTTGTGAGAAAAAGTCGTCCACTCAAACGCTTTTTGATGAAGTGGACTCAAATATGCGCCCTCAAAAGGGTGTAGGGGATATGTTCGGGCTGCGTTCGAATCCAATTTAACACGCTCCTTTCGCTAGCTGTCTTCCCTCGAGGGAGCTATCTTGTGACGCAGTTTGCTACGTGCAGCAAGCAAACTTAAAAGGTGCTCTGCAAGGGAGGACTGAAGAGAAACAAACAAAAATGGAACCGAACCGCCCTCGCAACATTTCGGAAGTGCAACACTAGAGTTGAAATGTGACCGCCCACCTTTTTCATCTGGAGCATTGCATTGTGGGATTCCCTTCTTGCTGGAAGCTTGCATTTTATACTCTTGGTGGAAGGGAGGATAAATGAGGGAGCGAGGGAATATAATTACGACCTCCCCTTTCTTAAATCGGATCCGAATCCAGTGTGTAGGCAGTTCTTGGATGACGAAGGCATTGATGCCATTGACTGGCCCTCCTGTTCACCAGACATGAATCCAATTGAGCACGTCTGGGACGTTATGTCTCGGTGCATCCGCCGCCGCGAAGTAGCTCCACAGACTGTTAAGGAGCTCACTGATGCCCTGATCCAGGTCTGGGAGGAAATCCCCCGTACACTATCCGCCGTCTCATCAGGAGCATGCCCAGACGTTGTCGGGAGCGCATACAGGCATGTGGGGGACATGCACACTACTGAGCCACATTGAGTTGTGATGAAATTCACACGAGTTGGATCAGCCTGTGATCTCAATTTTTCACTTTGATTTTCGGTGTGATTTTGAATCCAGCCCTCAATGGGTTAATGGCTTTGGTTTCCATTGACCGTTCTTACGTCATTTTGTTTGACAACTTAAACAATGTAATCAATAAAGATTTTCAACTTGAATATTTTGTTCGAGATTCATGATTTAAGTGTTCCTTAATTTCTTTGAGCAGTGTATTTGCAAGGTGTAATTAATGACTGCTTTATAGGCTATGCATGAGTAACTTGGTATTTTTGGTCAGATTAGCCATTTAATTTATAAAAAAATTGTTGAAATTGGTGGCATACCTTACATTCCATTCCTTCAACACTGGGTTTATACAAATCTTATTGTACCAATAATTATGAAAATTCAGAAGAGGGTATAGGCTTAAACACCAGTTATGCTGCATTCATGGTTTACAAGTTTCCCTCCAGTAAGGTCCACATGAACACCTTGTCAGATGATCAAAGCGGGGAAACCAGGATTCTAGATGCAACAGGAAGTGGCCGAATTGACATATTCCCTCTTGCCAAAATTGCAAGAACAAAGACGGTCCTGTGTGAACAGTAATAAATTGCATAGAATAAAGCCCCAAGTGAAACAGCTACAAACTTAAGACATTCTTTGATCACTGTAGTACTGCAGCATTCAATTCCATGTGGCATTTACATTCTTAACCCTGTGAAATACCCAAAGATTGCTTACTAAAACCAGCCATTTGATTACTAGTCTAGAAAATTGGACAAAGTTTGACTATTAAGCTAATTTCACACAGGAGATCTTCAGACCTTACAGCACGTAAACATGGTCAGTTTCAAGCCTTACAGCCTCCTAGCTGTGCGCAGACACAAATGTCAACATAAGAAACCAACTTCAGCAATCACTTGTGCTCAAATAACTAGCCAACATAACACCGAGTACAGAAACAGGCATTGAGTGTCAAGTAATCTACAGATGAATGGTTGGAGGTGATTTCTTAACAGGGCCCATAGCCAGTTAACTAGTCTGGGACAATTACATTCTAGCATCACATTTACTCAGGGACAATTGGCAGCCAATTGAATACTGAAAAGCAGAACTATGGGACAAGGTTATGGCAAGCTCCCCAGCCCCCATAAAGCACAACCCAAGGGTAGTCAAAATGCAAGAGAGTCAGACTGAATCAAATACATTTTCCATAAGAGCTTTATTTGTAACATTTCACACCTTCGGTTCCATCCTAGATGGTTTAGTACATACAACAGCCAGTGCCAGGGTGGAGACGAGCAAGACACACGCAGCCACTCCCAGGAGACCGTAACCAAGGAAAGACTGGGGCACTGGAAACAAAGGGAAAGATTAGCACAAATCACACTGCCACCATGATACCTACAGGGGAATCTCCCTCACCTTCACTCTGAAGCGTCTGGCCTGAGGCTGAGGGCTCTGGATTGGTCAGGATCACTGCCTTACTGGAAACCACAGCCTTCTCTTCAGTGGACCTCTTTCCTACAGGAACAATGGACCTTCCTGGAATAAAGGAACCACAGGTAGGAATCAGTACACATCCAATTCGGCCTAGAAGCTGCTAGCACTACAACTCCCAGGACCACTCACTTTGTTATCCACTGCATCGCTGTTCACAGCGGTCAGTAGCAGAGGGGTGGCAAACTTCTGTACTACAGTGGATAAACACCTGGGGACAGACAAGCAGAAAGGATTGGAGGCTGATGGATTAAGCAGGACGTCCCAAGCTGTAATGGTACTGAATTGATGGAATACCATTTCATTCAGTGGAACGGAAGACGCAGGATCCACAAAGGTAAACATCTGCACCATAAAGCGCTTGTAGTGGGTGGGGAAGGGAAGTCCAGAGGAGCCATCTACAGGAACTAAGGTGGTCTGATAAGGGTCGGCATGGTAGGGGCACCTGGGGAAAGACAAATTCAGTACTGGAGGGGTGCTAAAGAATGGAGTAGGAAGACTAGTCAGGTAGCCAGTTACCCATCAACCAACAGGCTCCACTGGGGTAGGCTGAAGGGGCTGGAGGTGGACGTAGCCCAGCAGTGTTCCAGAAGCAGGACAAGACTGGGGTCAGTCCTCTCCAAGATGCGCACTTCCACATACACAGGTTCCCGTAGCACCTTAGTCACAGGGTAGTCTGCATCCCTGTAGTAGTCACTGTACACATCAGCTACAGAGACCAGGGAACATAGGTTAGTAGTCCATAGAGGGGGGGGGGGGATATTTCTCATTATAAACTATAGCTTTACCATCAGCACATCCTTTAGCTCCCTTGGAGTCGCATTGACCACTAGCCAGCCTGAGCTCCACACGAAGGGGCCCTGGAGCAGCTACTGGAAGGGGAGGAGGCACTGTATTCACCTCAGCCACCAAAGAAACCACAGCACTGCCATGATACCTGCACTGGAAGGATAGCCTGGAGAAAAAGAACCACGAGTTAGCAGCAACCCAAGCACAGAAAATGAGTCATGCCCTAAACCCACCACTTACTCAAATACACTGTCCCTTGTGATGGAGCCTAAAGGACCAGTCGCCACATCATATGTAGCTGACATCTTGTTCTCATAGATCACATAATCCCCTTCCACCTGAAGAGAGGAGGGGTAAATCGATTAGTAAAGAAAAGCCACACAATGCAGAGTTTAATTTCTAAGGGGAATAACCCACCTGCACTGTGGTTCCACAGGCACTGACTGGGAATTGAAAGACCTCAAAAGCAGGAGAAGCAACAAAAGGACCACAGGAACCATCACTGGGACCCTCCAGCAAGTTCACAGATCCAAGGTCAAGCGGAGGCAAGGTGGAAGCTCTGGACACCACAACCTTGAACTGACCATCCCGGAGGCAGTGGACGGTAACTGTAGCAAAAAGCAGCATGAACCAAACATGGAGGCATGCAATGAGACCTGCAGATAATAATCATGGACAACTCACCTTCAGTTGCATAATAGCACTGCTGATCAAAGCAACAGTTGAGAGCTTCGCAATCCTCACGAGTAATAGCAGGTTCTCCACACTGCACTCTCGCAAAGTCACCAACTTGGCACCTATGAAAAGTATCATCTTTTGATCCATAATATTTAGTCTGATCCTGCGCCAAAACAAAGCCAAAAACAGCAAGCCATACTCCGAGCTGAAACTTAAGCACAATGCTCTCCATGATGTAAAAAGACAAATCACAATTAGAGAAGCCATCTTCTAGACTTTAAATACCTTTGCTCTCTGATTGCCTCAGCTGGGTAATTAGGTGATGTGAAGTCCACATGATTATTAGACCTCCACAATAAGGTGCACCTCGTTCTACATAAGCGTGTGTGTCTGTGATTTGCAGCACTGCATTTACCTGATTAATTCAGTTCACATGAGTAAAATCCTCCTATTAGGAAGCAGCCTCAACCCAATCAAGATCTGCCATGTTGAATATAAAACATGTTATTTATTGTGATTTAAAAATTACAATAATTTTTATAGAGGCCAGTAATAATGGTCTTAGTCCTATCCATCTATTTAACAAACTATCACACGGAGTGGATTGTTCTAGAACAGATGTTCTGAAACTCTGAATCTGTGTTTGCGTTGGGAAAAAAAACACGAGTTAATGTGCAAGTCAAAATTAAGGACAAATGTTGATTGAATCCAGTCCGATGTCTTGATCAATTGTCAAAAACATGAAGCTATTTTATATTTTTCCGTTAGAGACATTAATAAGATACAGGTTTTGCTTGTTATTTTTTTTGTCTTTGCAGTAAACTTTCCACAATTTTTATTTTATTTTTAGTGACCTGGAGTCCATACTTTATGCAATTAGGACCCCGCTGATCTCATTCGCCAGTCTATAATTGAATGAATACGAAAAAGTTTATTAACAGCTTTTTACAATTCAACAAAGGTGGAAAATCCAGGTTCAGAAAGTAGAATCTCTGACTATTTTGTTCTAATCACCTCCATTAGCTCACTGCCACAGTCCTTCAGCCAGAAGTTAGAACCACCAAACTAATTTACGTAGAATCGTCATATGTGTAGTACAGTGGTTAAGGAACTGGGTTTGTAACTGAAAGGTTGCAGGTTCGAGTCCCACGTCGGACACTGCCGTTGTACCCCTGAGCAAGGTACTTCACCTGAATTGCTTCAGTATATATCCAGCTGTAAATGGATACTATGTATAAATGCAAAAATGCTGTGTAAGTCGCTCTGGATAAGAACGTCTGCTAAATGCCTATAATGTAATGTAATATAGAAAAGTAGAAACAACAAGCTGTATCTCTCCCATTCATTCTGTGGAAGCCAACATTCTCCGCCCAATTTGCCCAAATCCCCGCCCTTTCCGCCATTTTTTTCCAAGTCATCGGGTGCGTCCAAGGGGCCAGCTTTCAGCCGTGTCTGAATACGACCCCTACACCCTTTTGAGGGTGCATATTTGAGTTCACTTTGTCAAAAAGCGTTTGAGTGGGCAACTTTTTCTCACAACTGGGGGCACTTAAAATACCAGGATGAACCCTTTATTTCCGGGGTTTTGTTGAGGGAATTCAGGAGCACACTCATCTGCAGAACGGTGCACTCATCCGACAATTTCAGTAAGTAACCCGGAAGTAAAGACGTTGAGCGTATATGCATATATACGGTACAAGATAGGTTCATATTAGAAACTACTCTTTTTTTATTATTCTATCTTCATTCATAATCTACACTTTGTAACAATCGTCATATGTTAACTGATTGATATTCTCAATAAAAAAATATATATATATTACGACCTACTTCCTCATTAGTTTGGAAAGAGTTTTGCGGGATTTCTTTCGCACACTGCTTGCAAAGTGAGGGGACAGGGGCAGGGCACATAGAGACAGGGGTCTGAGTGGACAGGGGACAGGGAACAGGGAACAGGGGTCGTATTCAGTCATGGCCTTCGGCTCTCAACCTCAGCACCAGATATAATGTCGCCCTCTGCTGATATCTATGATTTGCGCTCAAAAAGCCAGTTTTCCCATTGGGCTCCATTCATTTTTGACAGCAAATTTTTAAAAATTTCATTAATATAATGATGTTAACTCTGTGCATTATATTTCTTAGAAAAATCACTTATCATTTTTCTGAAGTAATTTTTTTGGGTCTTACCACACAGACAAAGATATGATTTTTAAATGTATTATTTATTTTGGCCTATATGCGCCTTCCTTGTTGTACGTGTGACTTGACTGGACACAGCTGTGCATGTGAGACGAGCGCAAAATTAAAACTTCCTGGTTGGGATGTGCTCCCCATCTGGTTCTATTGGCATCGCTGTCTCTACATTATATACTCTAAGGGTGCATCCCAATCAAGGGGCTAAGACCGGGGCTGCGTTCGAATCCAATTTAACACGCTCCCTTCCCTTGCTGTCTTCCCTCGAGGGAGCTATCTTGTGACGCAGTTTGCTACGTACAGCAAGCAAACTTAACAGGTGCTCTGCAAGGGAGGATTGACGAGAAACAAACAAAAACTGAACCGAACCGCCCTCGCAACATTTCGGAAGTACAACACTATAGAGTTGAAATGTGACCGCCATGTAGTTCTGTGCTGACCACCCACTTTTTCCATGTGGAGCATTGCATTGTGGGATTCCCTTCTTGCTGGAAGCTTGCATTTTCTACCCTTGGTGGAAGGGAGGATAAACGAGGGAGCGAGGGAATATAATTAGTCCCTCCCCTTTCTTAAACTGGATCCGAATCACACTTGGTGTGGCTGCAATATTTCATCCTGGAATTTTGGGGATCCCCCCTTGAAGCAAGGGAAGGGAACGATAGAAAGAAAGGATACATTTTGAATCCGAATGCAGCCCCGACTTTCGTTTTGAAGCTCACTTCCTGGTTGGGCTGGGAACGGCAATTGTGCCGTTGCTCACTAGCGCCACTGCGGTTGGCTCCAGTATTGGTCTTTCACCATGTAAGTCATTGGCAGAAATGTGGTCAAACTACACGCACACACACACACACACACACACACACTGATGTGATGCCACTGACTGCAAAGCAGTTGGGTAACAGAAGCAGCTGCTCACGGCTGCTGCCTGGATAGCCAAGGCTTAGGCTACCCCGTTTAAACCTAAACTTTTTTCATGTCTCACAGCCTGTTTACCAGTGTACCCTGTCAGCTATGTGATTAGGTTGTGTTGTGAGCATGTTTGTAGGCTATAAATTCATGTGTCAACTTCCTCCGTCGCGTTAGGCCTGCATGAGATTTCCTCCGTCGCGTTAGGCCTGCATGAGATTTCCTCCGTCGCGTTCGGCCTGCATGAGATTTCCTCCGTCGCGTTAGGCCTGCATGAGATTTCCTCCGTCGCGTTAGGCCTGCATGAGATTTCCTCCGTCGCGTTCGGCCTGCATGAGATTTCCTCCGTCGCGTTAGGCCTGCATGAGATTTCCTCCGTCGCGTTCGGCCTGCATGAGATTTCCTCCGTCGCGTTCGGCCTGCATGAGATTTCCTCCGTCGCGTTAGGCCTGCATGAGATTTCCTCCGTCGCGTTCGGCCTGCATGAGATTTCCTCCGTCGCGTTCGGCCTGCATGAGATTTCCTCCGTCGCGTTCGGCCTGCATGAGATTTCCTCCGTCGCGTTCGGCCTGCATGAGATTTCCTCCGTCGCGTTCGGCCTGCATGAGATTTCCTCCGTCGCGTTCGGCCTGCATGAGATTTCCTCCGTCGCGTTAGGCCTGCATGAGATTTCCTCCGTCGCGTTCGGCCTGCATGAGATTTCCTTGCCGTTTTTCATGTGGTAGGCTAATTTATTAGACCTACATATAACTGGAAAGCAGTTTTGGGGAGTAATTAACTACATGTAATTAAACTAGTAGTTTAATTACATTTTGCAGTAGCTTGCTGGTAGTTCAACTACATTCATATTTGCATAGTGATTCAAGCGATATAGTGATAAGTAGTTAAATGACTTTTTTGCCATTTCTTGTGTAGTTAACTACTGAAACTACAAACGATTTTGGGCCATAAAAGCAAAGGAATAATTTTTATTTTTATTTTACCATTGCTTCTTTACTGTAATAGAACCCCCTTTGACCAGCCCTGCACCCTTTTTACATTACATTACATTACAGTCATTTAGCAGACGCTTTTATCCAAAGCGACGCACAGTAAGTGCATATAGAAAGGTCATCGAAGTAACTACAGAACAGATAAGAAAGCACATTCTTCCCATACAGTATCAGCTATCCCTAGTAATGAACACAATGCAGTTCACAGTGAACTGGGTAAATCAGCTCTACTACAATTCTATTCTAAATAGTATAAACTTGAGTACACAGTTCAACAAGAAGACATACCATGAGGTCCTAGATAAGTATTAGTCCAGGTGGAGCCTGAAAAGGTGTGTTTTCAGGCCACGACGGAAAGCAGGCATCCTTTCTTGCATCCTGACCGCTGTGAAGGCATGCCCAGGCAATGCATTCGTCAGGCAGCCACCATTACACACTTGACCTTGCAATTTTGTCCTTGTGAAAAGCCCAGATGGGATTGTTTTGTTTAGTAAGTAAGTAAGTAAAGTTTATTTATATAGCACCCTTCTCAACACGAATGTACAGAGTGCTTCACAGACAGGATTAGGTCTCAGGGGTATTCCAGGAAACTGGATTGTCAGCTCACCTGTGAAAAATATTTGGCTATAGTTTTTAGTGTTTTGAATCAGAATTAGTAAAACTATACTTGAATATATTAGGTATCAATTAGTCATAAGTATTGATTATTGCTATTTATTAACAAATGTTCAGAGAAGTTTTTGCATGCTATTTTAGAAGTTACCTGGCTAACTGAGTAATCCTGCTTGGTGCAATACCCCCACCTGGACTCTAGTTTCTGGAAGGCAGGTGTCTAACATTGTATACAAAACCAAAGCTGACATTCCTTGCACTTTCCCATGAATAGTGGGGTATTTAATTTCTTTGGTTTATGTATGACCTGTGACCAAGTGGGAACTTTTTGCAATAAACTCAATTGAGTGGCATTTTTTGCTGGCATGTGACTTTTTTGTATTATATTTTGTTATAATTTCGTATCACATGTACATTGTCAATTTGATATATTTTTTTACAAAGTAGTTTGAACTAATTTTTCTAAGTAGCTTTAGTTAACCAAACTAGATTTCTCCCTAGGGTAGCTTTGCTGTAGTTCAACTTCTTCCAGTGTGAAGTAATTGGTAGCTTGCAACGCTATGCTTTCAAAGTAGCTTTCCCAACACTGCTGGAAAGTAGCATTTCATGCATGGGAAATATTAGTCTCTTTCAGAGGCTGCTGTTGTAGTGGCGTGTGTTCGGGGAACGCTCTTGTGTATGGGAGAAGGCGTGTGTTCGGGGAACGCTCTCGTGTGTGGGAGAAGGCGTGTGTTCGGGGAACGCTCTCGTGTACGGGAGAAGGCGTGTGTTCGGGGAACGCTCTCGTGTACGGGAGAAGGCGTGTGTTCGGGGAACGCTCTCGTGTGTGGGAGAAGGCGTGTGTTCGGGGAACGCTCTCGTGTACGGGAGAAGACGTGTGTTCGGGGAACGCTCTCGTGTGCGGGAGAAGGCGTGTGTTCGGGGAACGCTCTCGTGTGCGGGAGAAGGCGTGTGTTCGGGGAACGCTCTCGTGTGCGGGAGAAGGCGTGTGTTCGGGGGAACGCTCTCGTGTACGGGAGAAGGCGTGTGTTCGGGGGAACGCTCTCGTGTACGGGAGAAGGCGTGTGTTCGGGGAACGCTCTCGTGTACGGGAGAAGGCGTGTGTTCGGGGGAACGCTCTCGTGTACGGGAGAAGGCGTGTGTTCGGGGAACGCTCTCGTGTATGGGAGAAGGCGTGTGTTCGGGGAACGCTCTCGTGTGTGGGAGAAGGCGTGTGTTCGGGGAACGCTCTCGTGTGTGGGAGAAGGCGTGTGTTCGGGGAACGCTCTCGTGTACGGGAGAAGGCGTGTGTTCGGGGAACGCTCTCGGGAGAAAAGACGAGTGTTTGCGGTATTATTCTTCATCTTAATATGTGGTGTTATGCATTAGCCTAGCTGTAACTAGCGTAATTCTTTGCTGTCTTTGTGGATTGTGATACCATTATTCGTATTAACTGTAGCCTACAGCTGCGTCACGGACGCTGGATCTATTATCATTTTTTTCGCAGCCATGGATAAAAATACATGAATGTCTAATGTAATAAATATTTTCTGAATCTGTAAATCTAATGAGGTTTCTAAATGTGTTTACAATGTTTTTTTTAATAGGCTACTAACAGCCACAGGTGCGTGGCACACTCAATTCCAAACCGTGTGTAGCTACTAGTTATTAATACTAACTGTCTTGGTATGTACTACAAAGTACGTACTAACATAGTATATAGTAAGCGGTTTCGAACACAGCCAATATATACAGTATATTTATTAAAGACAAGGCACAATGAATTCACCCTAATGGGAGATCACACAACCTCTCTTATGATCCTTAGATTGGGAGGTCACACAATCTCTCTTATGATCCTTAGATCACACAACCTCTCTTAT
>CM040394.1:114037569-114105069 GCA_022702515.1 Ilyophis sp. 1 JC-2022 | reverse complement strand
TTCATTTGAGTAGCTTTTCATATTTGTCAATGTCGTTTTAAATGCAACATTTTGAACACCCTGTTACTACGTTTATATGGTCAATTGAAACGAGCTGAATACGTTCCATATGTCTTGTCTGTTGAATTAATCTCAATCAACTCTAATGTTGGCGTGAAGCGCCCTCATGAGGATTTTAACAAAAGTGCAAAGCGTTGTGAGAATGCATGAATGACAGGTAGACTTTTGTTTTATCGGTTGCTATAGGGCTACTGGCTAGGAAGGTGATACATTTTTCAATCGTTTTGTAAAACAATCTACAACATATTTCAACAACATTTTATAATGAATACGTAAGGGTAAATGGTCCTAATAATCATACTTCTGAAAGGGGAATAACTTAACACTGATTTAGCCTAAGTGATTGTATGACAGAGTAACGCAAAGTAATGTAATGGGTAATATAACGCATTACCTTAATTGTAAAGTAATATAGTAATATAACGCTTTACTGGGAAAAAAATTAACTAGTAATATGTAATATATTACAATTTTCAAGTAACGCCCCCAACTCTGCCCACAATACATATAAGAATAATAATCAACGTGTGATTTTACTTTACACAATTCCATAACGAAGTTAAAGTCCAGTTGTTTTACTCATCGGAGAGTCAACACTTGATGAGGACGATCCAGTTGGAGCGAGCATAGAATGATTTTCTCTTCCCCTAGTGTTAATCCAATAGGCTATATTCAGCAGCTCAATGTTTTTAAAAAAAATAAACCACAGTTTTTTAGGTACACATTTCAATTTCTCAATTATTAAAACATATATTTTTTAATTTAATCAATGTGCCAGAGTGCACGAAAAGGCATCAAAATACAGCTTGTTCATCAAAAATGTCTGCCCGAGGGAGGGTGCCCCCGGACCCCCCTACACAGGGGGCTGAGCCCCTTACGTCTTTACATCCTAAAAATGACCCTGATAGTCTCGAATATTTACATAATAGCGTAGATGTGCATCTACTTTTTCTGTTTTATGTTATGAGTTTAAACCCGCTGTGTTCATGGGAAGGGCAGGCTACTGCAGGTCGGCGATTGGATGGGTATCAGCTATTTAAATAAAAACTAACTGTGATAAAAACGATCTCAAAATCTACACTGTAGGCTAAATGAAGCTGCGGTGGTAGCTGATGGTTAAGATTTTGATTTGACAAAAGTCTTATTTTGTTTTTTGAAAAAAGAAAAACACGCCCTAGGCAGGTTAGTTGGAAAGGAGCCGGCTGTCACTATGACTGGGGGAGCAGTAGGCCTAACTTACCACTGGCGCTAAATCTAAGAGGCCTGGTTAACCCGGTAGGCTCTTTCCTCTTCAACTGGTCTGCTATAGAAACCTGGAAATATTAAGCCCGCTGAACGTAAGAAATTTAAGTGTAGAAATCAGAAGACGTATGTAAAATCTTAAACTTTTAAATGTGGATTGTGACAAAATCCTTAGGCCTACATCCTACTGACGTTTAATTTCATAGTGTTGTGTCTGTTTTAGGGTGTAACAGACCTGCTGTTATCCTTTGGGACACTGGAGCTGTGCACTCTAACGTTACTGCTGGGCTCAGTGATGATAGTTCTCTGAAGACCTGGTTCAGATGGCAGGAAGAAGTCTTGTCTTCCATAATTCAATTCCTCCAAATCCACCAGATCCACCTGTAATGCAGTGCAGTGAGTAGACTGGTTACAGCTGAACACCGCCTGTCCCAGGATGCATTTTTCTTGAGTGATGACCTGGCGGGGGACAGTGTGTGTCAGACCCCTGGACACAAATCCCAGAGGTTGGCTCTCCATTCAAAGTCCCTCATCAAGCTGGTCAAACTGTGGGAAAAATGGTACAACACTGACACCCAGTGGTGAGTAAGCATGTGCTCGAGTGTACTTGGTTGTACTTTGGAAACATATAACAAACCGTTGCTTTTTTTTCTTTTAAAAATACTATTCAAAAATGCATTATGTGATAAAATCAGAAAATGCTTGTTTGACACGTTATATCCATAGGCTAATGTGAATTATTTATCTTGTCAATGCCCCAGGTTTTTATAAAGATCCAGTGCATTTTGTTCAATACTTGAGTAATTTTATCTAACATTTTATGTCAATGTGGAATTTTGAAAATGTGGATCCCATTTCAACAGAAATATGTCATGGCCATTTAGACACTTATCTTCTCTTTCTTCTCCTTTTCTTTCTTCTGTTCTTTCTTATTCCTCTTCTTCTCTCTTCTTCACCCCGTCTCTTCTTCTTTGGTCACAGCTTTCAACTGAACGACTTTCCGCAAGACTGTAAACCGGTATAAACCAGTATAAACCGGTATAAACCGGTATAAACCAGTATAAACCAGTCATCAATCTTTATACAGAAAAATGCTGGTTCAGTGGCATAATCTGAAGAGGCTCAGTGAAATGCAGCATCAGGACTGGATTGAGGTGCCATGTTGCGTTGCTCTGTGATTGGCTGTTTTCTTTGCCACGCTGTGGGAGAGGTTACTCAAGCTCTAGAAGTGCATGTTGATCTTCAGGTACACATCCAGCTCAAAGCTGTGGCATTTCTCACACATTGTTGTAACGTTCTGAAAATGTTTGTGCGGGTTGATTGCCGTGACAACACTGGTTGTGTCCTTGAACAGGCCTGACTTCGTCCCTCATGATATATTTTTAGTGGCTGGTGAGTAATCGCATTATGGGCCATAGCCATTGAGTTGGTGAAAATCAATAAGCCTCTGCTGTAGACCCAGAGCCAATGTTGTTGTTATCTGTGACAGAGTAGTTTTCTGTGATCAGAATTAATGCGAAACTGAGAGTCGAGACTCTTAATACTTCCTGTGGTATTTTTATCGGCCGGTGCAGTTTTCTGCGGCATGCAAGGTTTTGAGTGCAGTTCTTATTTATGCCACCAGATGGCGAACGTGTCAAATGTGTGGAACGTACACTGCCCGTAAGAGCTGACAAACCAACCCTAAAACTGGACCAAGTTTCCCCAAAAAAGGCTTGTGCATCCAACTAAAACAAACAAATTTCCTATGAATATAATACCAGAGGGTAACTTCAAAACAAATTCTAACTATACTCCATTTAAATGAATACAAAGCAAGTGTTTTGTCACTCTTAAGTGCGAATTTAGTTTGTTCAAAATATAAAATGAGTTTATTTATTTATCTGTGATAGTTTATCTGATTATCTGTAAACTGTATATTGCAATATATTGATTATTTTATGATACATTTGATACTTCTTCCACCTGTGAGTGATCTCTGCTTTGTGACTCACACCTGTGAGTGATCTGACCGAGGCAGTGGAGTTAAGTCTACAACACTGTCCTATTCCACAACAAGACTGCATCACATGCAAGTACACTCTACAATGGTCAGCTATCCATCCATCCATTATCAGCTATCCATCCATCCATTATCAGCTATCCATCCATCCATTATCAGCTATCCATCCATCCATTATCAGCTATCCATCCATCCATTATCAGCTATCCATCCATCCATTATCCATCCATCCATCCATTATCAGCTATCCATCCATCCATTATCAGCTATCCATCCATCCATTATCAGCTATCCATCCATCCATTATCAGCTATCCATCCATCCATTATCAGCTATCCATCCATCCATTATCAGCTATCCATCCATCCATTATCCATCCATCCATCCATTATCAGCTATCCATCCATCCATTATCCATCCATCCATCCATTATCAGCTATCCATCCATCCATTATCAGCTATCCATCCATCCATTATCAGCTATCCATCCATCCATTATCAGCTATCCATCCATCCATTATCAGCTATCCATCCATCCATTATCAGCTATCCATCCATCCATTATCAGCTATCCATCCATCCATTATCAGCTATCCATCCATCCATTATCAGCTATCCATCCATCCATTATCAGCTATCCATCCATCCATTATCAGCTATCCATCCATCCATTATCAGCTATCCATCCATCCATTATCAGCTATCCATCCATCCATTATCAGCTATCCATCCATCCATTATCAGCTATCCATCCATCCATTATCAGCTATCCATCCATCCATTATCAGCTATCCATCCATCCATTATCAGCTATCCATCCATCCATTATCAGCTATCCATCCATCCATTATCAGCTATCCATCCATCCATTATCAGCTATCCATCCATCCATTATCAGCTATCCATCCATCCATTATCAGCTATCCATCCATCCATTATCAGCTATCCATCCATCCATTATCAGCTATCCATCCATCCATTATCAGCTATCCATCCATCCATTATCAGCTATCCATCCATCCATTATCAGCTATCCATCCATCCATTATCTATCAGGGTCAGCTATCCATCCATCCATTATCTATCAGGGTTGTGGGGGTGCTGAAGCCTATCGCAGCATGCATTGGGCGATAGGCAGTAATACACCCTGGACAGGTCGCCAATCCATCGCAGGGCACACACACCATTCACTCACACACTCATACCTATGGGCAATGTAGTCTCCAATCAGCCAAACCTGCTTGTTTTTGGACTGTGGGAGTAAACCGGAGTACCCGGAGGAAACCCACGCGGACACGGGGAGAATATGCTGACTCCACACAGAAAGGCCTCTGGCCGGGATTGGAACCCAGGCCTCTGGCCGGGATTGGAACCCAGGCCCCTGGCCGGGATTGGAACCCAGGCCTCTGGCCGGGATTGAAACCCAGGCCTCTGGCCGGGATTGGAACCCAGGCCTCTGGCCGGGATTGAAACCCAGGCCCATCTTGCTGTGAGGCAACAGTGGTATTCACTGCACAGTCTGCATGGTCAGCTGTCAAAGGATAAAAAAGTCTAAGATGATTGATGGTGGAACTGCATATCTGCATTGCACGCTTGATTTGTAGAGACATTCGCTACTCAAACACACATTTTCATTTGTGTGGCCGTAAGTATTTTGTTTAGAAGTGTATGGTTTGTAATGCCTTAATAACCGAAGTGAATGCTTTTAAACGTATGCTTTTCCGATAGGCTGAGTGATTCTAAAGGCAAGTCTTGAAAATGGATACAAACATGGATGACGGCCGATTGAAAAATGACTGGAAAGATTTTTTTCCTGTCCAGGGCTGTAGAGTATTGATTGTGTTCATTGATTTTTCTGCATGAAGGAGGCAACAGGCTACACGTGTTCACCTGAAACGGCTGTGTTTGAGCCTACGCTTTGGCTATTGCTGATTTATCAAGCGTGGCTCATTCAAAAGGACCAAAATGGCCATGAAAGCATGTAAATTTGAATGATGGTGGAAAAAAACGAGTTAAATTAAATTATTCTAATGTACCCCCAGCTGGCCAAATAATGTTTTTATAGGTTGTGTAATGTGGGGAAAACATTGTGGTCTTATGATCTGGTCAGGCTGAAAATGGATGCTTGAAACTTACAATGGAAAAGGTGTAGGTGCAATCAGTGTGGATGGAAAGAAGCTACTGGATAATCAAAGAAATACATAAACGAGAGAGTGAGTTGGGATACCAGCCAGATGCCTGATCTGTGTGATAGGAATTTGTTGCCTTTCTCTCTAAATTTTGACATTACATTTTACAGAACAGACCCGTGTGCTTTATGCATTTATATTTTACAGAACAGACCCGTGTGCTTTATGCATTTATATTTTACAGAACAGACCCGTGTGCTTTATGCATTTATATTTTACAGAACAGACCTGTGTGCTTTATGTATTTATATTTTACAGAACAGACCCGTGTGCTTTATGCATTTATATTTTACAGAACAGACCCGTGTGCTTTATGCATTTATATTTTACAGAACAGACCCGTGTGCTTTATGCATTTATATTTTACAGAACAGACCCGTGTGCTTTATGCATTTATATTTTACAGAACAGACCTGTGTGCTTTATGTATTTATATTTTACAGAACAGACCCGTGTGCTTTATGCATTTATATTTTACAGAACAGACCCGTGTGCTTTATGCATTTATATTTTACAGAACAGACCCGTGTGCTCTTTCTCTCCTGGTCTTGCCTGCTGTCAGTGTCTCATATGAAGCCACTGAATTCAATTCAATTACATTTTATTTGTATAGCGCTTTTTACAGAGAACTGTCACAAAAACGCTGCACAGAGATACAGAAGGAAAATTTAGGCCTTAACCCCCAACCAGCTAAACGAGGTAAAAAAACTCCCCGGTGGGAGTAAAAAACATTTAACAGTGGCGTGAAAAAACTCCCCAATGGGAAGAAATCTGGGAAGGAACCTGACTCGAGAGGCGGTGCCCATCCTTTACTGGCCGGCCCGGCGACATCCTTATCCTTATAGGATTGACTAAAGAGGTACGTTTTTAGCCTACACTTAAAGACAGAAAGTGTGTCTGAAGCCTGAACATACATGGGAAGATTAATCCATAAGAGAGGAGCTCTGCAAGAGAAGGCTCTGCCACCCAGTGTCATTTTAGATATAATAGGAATTTTCAAATAGCAGCACGTTGAGAGCGATGTAATCTAGGAGGATAGTAAGACACACTCTGTTTAAAATATCTGCTATTTCAAAGTAATGAAAGAGGGGGTTTTGGGGGTTCCGTAAAACCTGTGTGGTTCGGATGCTGATGACGGCTGACGAGGGTCTCTTTTTCATCCGCCCCAAAAGGTCCACCCCAATCCCGGGCCCTCATAAATGTCACTCTCTCCTCGCCCGGTAGGCCATGTAAGACCACATTAAATGTGATAATACGGTGCTTATATCTCTGTCTTGGGGAGCCGACCAGAAGGGTGCAGGTGTTTTCTAATTACACTGATTTTGATTAAACGATGGGGAGTGGGAAGGGCCGATTATGTGCTCTGTCCTCATTGGTTGGGAATCAGGTGGCAGCCGTGCTCACTCACACTCCAATGATATCCCGCCCCACTGTGCTTCACCCTGCAGGGCTCCAGGTGTGCTACTAGGGGGCAGCACTGTGCTTGACCCTGCAGGGCTCCAAGTGTGCCACTAGGGGGCAGCACTGTGCTTGACCCTGCAAGGCTCCAGGTGTGCCACTAGGGGGCAGCACTGTGCTTGACCCTTGCTTTCCACAATCCAGGACTATGTGAGCCTGTGTGATATCACCATTATGAGTTGGAGGATTGATTGAAATGCATGCATACACACACATACACACACACTCCCTCACTCGTGTACACATATGTACTGTCATGCACGTACACAGTCAAACACACACACACACACACACACACACACTATATACACACATATAGGCTAATGCACACAGATACACAGATGATTAAACAAAATCAATACAAAAGGAGAGCAATAAATGGCAATGATGAGGATGGAACTGGAGCCCAGTGTCTGCACTAGGAGGGCATTACAGTATTTTTACAGTAAGCGGGTTGGGAGCCCAGTCTGGGGGAATGTGAATGTGGCACCAGGGTGGGAGGAGACCTGCCGATCGATAGAGAAGTACAGGCTGAGACTGCTGCGAACCTTTCCACTAACCATACAAACAAAACGCACAGAACTGTTAGCAAAGAAGGAGAAATAACTTTGTCCCCCCCCCCCCTTGCTCTCTCTTTCTCTCTCTCTGTAATATATATACACTCTATATGTGCACATGCATTTTCCCTCAACACAATAGATGAGACAAATTTTGATCAGCTCAGCCCATCTGTGGGGAGCAGATGAAGGCCTTTTTGATGATCAGTTACTGCTTCTAAATCACCGGGGGCAGCAAACCCAGTGTGTGACTGTGCAGCAGACGAGCGAGCTCCCAAATGCTCCTTTTTTCATGAAAAAATGACAAGTTCAAACAGAGTACACGCGAAAAAGAAAATGGCCGTGTTTGCAATTGATGAACTCCGCCAACGGTTGTGCCCCCCCCTCTCTCTTTCTCTTTCTCTCTCTCTATCTCTATTTCTCTCTCTCTTTCTCCTCTCCCCTCTCTCTCTCTCTTTCTTTCTCTGTCTTTCTCTCTCTCTTTCTCCTCCCCCTCTCTCTCTCTCTCTCTCTCTCTCTTTCTCTCTCCTCCCTCAGGTTTTTTTTGTCTCCCTGGGTGAGACGTGATGCTTGGTTACAGTCATATGTTAGCCTGGCCTTATTACCCATCTTTCCTGGGCAATTGAACAACCGCTCCAATCAATAAATTTGATTGGAAAGCTCCCGCTCGAAGGATCGTCAACATGCCCATAATTGTGTATAGCGGGCGATAATTTTTGCCTAGGAAACTGAAAATTATTTCGGAAATCACAATTTGTGAAACGAAAGCAAAGTGAGAAGCGCGAACCTCACACACTTGATCTCGGGAAGGGCGAGTCTCACACACTTGATCTCGGGAAGGGCGAGTCTCACACACTTGATCTCGGGAAGGGCGAGTCTTTGAAAGGCCGTCGTTTAAAGGAACAAAGGGGAGGAATATAAGGACATGGCCACACGGTGGCGCCGTGATAACGGGGGCGTGTGCCCATACAGAGGAGCTCTAACCTCACGGCCCTGTGGTTAAAGCCACAGGAGGGTGAGCGAGCAGGACAGTGATGTAACATTCGCTTGGCAGGGAAGAGCGGGCTGAACTATGACCCCTTAACCCCACCGGGGCACTTTCCCTAACTTGTGCAGATCCGAAGTGTCTCTACGGTGACCAAACGTGCAGCCGCTTGTCTCAGTCTTCCCAGAGCCCTGGGTCCCCTGGGCGCTCAGTTCGCGCGTCAGACCTGCGTGCAGCTACTCCTGGTTCTGATCCACCTGAGCGTCGCAGTGAAACAGACACAGGGCAGGTGGGCTTTGCACACAGTACAGACTGATACACAAATGCCCTGTTTTTATATCTGTTCTTATATCGGAGCCGCTGTCAATGGCGGCTGTCTCAGGCGTTCCCTGCAGCTCGCTCTGGTTCGGGGTTCGAGTTCACTTCAAATGGGTGGGGCGGGGGGGCCCAGAAGAGCGAGGAGAAGAGATGGAGAACAAATGACGCGATGGAGGAAGAGGGGGAGGCGGGAGAAGGGAGGAGGGAGGGGAGCAAGCGGCACGCTCAGCAGCATGTGGGGAGTGTGGAGGAGCTTCATATTTCCTCCTGACCTCCCAGTAACCCCACAGCTGATGGGGTGAAAAGCAGGTGGATCAAGCTGGTGGAGGGAGAGAGGGAGGGAGAGAGAGAGAGAGAGAGAGAGACAGTGAGAAAGAGTGAGGGGGGGAGGGAGGGAGAGAGAGAAAGGGGGGGAGGGAGGGAGAGAGAGGGAGAGAAAGAGAGAGAGAGAAAGAGAGAGAGGGGGAGAGAGAGAGAGAGGGGGGAGAGAGAGAGAGAAAGAGAGAGGGGGAGGGAGAGAGAGAAAGGGGGGGAGAAAGGGAGAGAGAGAGAGGGGGCAGAGAGAAAGAGAGAGAGAGGGAGAGAAAGTGAGAGAGAGGGAGAGAGAGAGAGAAAGAGGGAGTGAGGGAGAGAGAGAGAGAGAGAGAGGGGGGGCAGAGATAGAGGGAGAGATGGAGGGAAAGGAAGGGAGAGAGAGGAGGGGGGAGGGGAGACAGAAAGGGGGAGGGAAGAAGAGACCCCCAAGGGGTATCGGGGAAATTGAAAGGCGGGCATGCTCACCATGGCAACACCTGCAGTGTCATTTGTTTACCGCTCTGGAGGGCTGGCTGGTGCCGGAAGGTTCTGTGCCCCCCTCCGCTGGGTGGAGGAGGGGGCACAGCTGGGTGCAGTGGAAGCCCCCCCCCCTTCGTACCCCCATCTCTTCACTTACTCCGCATCTTCTGTAAACCTCTCTCTCTCTCTCTCTCTCTCTCTTTTTGTCCCCATGTCTATCTCTATCTCTCCCCATTATATAGTATGTATATTTGATGTATCTTTGATGTATATTTTCTATATATTCTCTTTTTTTTACCCCCCGGTGCTGTTTGTTTCCCTGCAGACAGACAGACGGATGCAGCGTGGACATGGCAATGCCCTCCCGCTAACCCCGCTGCCTGCCCTTGCCCTCCCGCTAACCCCGCTGCCTGCCCTTGCCCTCCCGCTAACCCCGCTGCCTGCCCTTGCCCTCCCGCTAACCCCGCTGCCTGCCCTTGCCCTCCCGCTAACCCTGCTGCCTGATCTGGACACCTGGCCCATCCGGGCACCGCCCACTCAGGAGCGCTCAGCTTGGCTCACTGCCCTGTACACTGATCCCTGTACACTGATCCCTGTACACTGACCCCTGTACACTGATCCCTGTACACTGATCCCTGTACACTGATCCCTGTACACTGACCCCTGTACACTGACCCCTGTACACTGATCCCTGTACACTGACCCCTGTACACTGATCCCTGTACACTGACCCCTGTACACTGATCCCTGTACACTGACCCCTGTACACTGATCCCTGTACACTGACCCCTGTACACTGATCCCTGTACACTGATCCCTGTACACTGACCCCTGTACACTGACCCCTGTACACTGATCCCTGTACACTGATCCCTGTACACTGATCCCTGCACACTGATCCCTGCACACTGATCCCTGTACACTGACCCCTGTACACTGACCCCTGTACACTGACCCCTGTACACTGACCCCTGTACACTGATCCCTGTACACTGATCCCTGTACACTGACCCCTGTACACTGACCCCTGTACACTGACCCCTGTACACTGATCCCTGTACACTGACCCCTGTACACTGATCCCTGTACACTGACCCCTGTACACTGACCCCTGTACACTGATCCCTGTACACTGACCCCTGTACACTGATCCCTGTACACTGACCCCTGTACACTGATCCCTGTACACTGATCCCTGTACACTGACCCCTGTACACTGACCCCTGTACACTGATCCCTGTACACTGATCCCTGTACACTGATCCCTGTACACTGATCCCTGTACACTGACCCCTGTACACTGATCCCTGTACACTGACCCCTGTACACTGACCCCTGTACACTATTCCTGTGACTTTACCCCAATAACAGCCTGTCCCCACACTCACTGTGTAATGTGACTTTACCCCAATAACAGCCTGCCCCCACACTCACTGTGTAATGTGACTTTACCCCAATAACAGCCTGCCCCCACACTCACTGTGTAATGTGACTTTACCCCAATAACAGCCTGCCCCCACACTCACTGTGTGTGGGTGTGGGTTTTTGGGTTTGTGTCCCACAAGTTTTAATTTGAAGCTTTGAGTTCCAAGCAGTGGGGGGGGGGGGTTATCAGAGGAGATAGCAGAGCTGTGCGTTAGCTTTGACCAGGGCCCTGGTGTAAACATGGAAACTGACAGCGAGAAGATGACAACGACCTGGGGCAGGGGGGGCAGGCAGACAGACCCCTTTTTTTTACTAAGCGTGGGGCCAGGGATTATTGATGACTCCTTAGCTTAATAGCCAGTTAAAGTGGATTTGTGTGCTCCGCTGAGTGTCCGTAATGCTAGCTGTTTACGTGGATTCTCCTTTGTAATGATTAGGGAGGATGAATGGGGCTGCCCACACTCCGTTTGGGGCTATTGACCAATTCGGAGAGAGGGAGGGGGGGAGGGTGTTGAATAATGGCCTACTGTAGTTGACCACGGAATGACCGCTGCCTGCAGTGTGACCCCCAGACCCCAGACTCACCTCTCTGGTCCCGCCGAGCGGACAGCGTTCACAACCTCAGAAAGAATGCCTCAGGCGTCTATGGCCACAAAGCAGCCGGGTGTCTACCCTGAGAGAGAGAGTGAGAGAGAGGGGGGGGGGCTAAAGGTTACTCTGTGTCTCTGTCCACTTCTCCTTTTCCTCCCCCTGGCCGGCTGACCTCTGGGGTCTCATACAGCCGGGTCACTGGCATTTCCCCAGGACAGAGAGAGAGAGAGAGAGAGACCGTCTGCCTGCTCCCACACTGACCCCCACACTGACCCCCACACTGACCCCCACACTGACCCCCACATGTCGCAAGCCCTGCAGGACCTGCCAACCGCCGCCCGAGCCAGACGCCACGGAGAAACCCGCTGAGCTGTAATTACAGGGGCAGCGTATTCTGAGTAAATATTACGTTTTTGCAGTAAAAGTGTTTTGCGTGACATTGAGCCGTGCCAAATGTGGAGCGTATTCGCTGTGAGAATGTTTGCTTTTCACTGGAGTTGTTGCGCAGAATGACCACTGGGTGGCAGCGGTGTCTGCTGGCGATCCGACGCGGTTTCTCACACCTGCCTCTCCCTTCCCCAGCAACACTCCAGCTGACACGCACACGCACACATGCATGTGACACGCACACTGCTACTAAGACTCAACCAGTCCAGTCATGTTCCCACCTGTGAACATGGGTGAGGGGGTGGGGTTCAAAATCCCCACATCAAGATCAAACTCTTATTAGCTTAGTTAAAACTAAGAAAGAAATCACCAGTGTTACTACAGGAAACACTAATAGAGCCTAAATGCCTATTAAAAGAGACTTGCGTTTATACACCATACACATTGAATGGCGTACTATTAAAACAGGTATTTCACTGGGCCGGTTAGATTAAATTCTTTGTGGCACAAATAACCCCAGGTCTGGTCTCTCTGTGCCACTCTGCTGGCTAAAGGAAGAACGAGCATCGGTAACATATTTACAGCAAAGATTGGCGCTGTAGCCCATCTAATCTTGTCTGACACCACACTGCTATTAAATTAAATTATACATTTGTTTGGCATATGGCCATATCCAGAACAACCTGCCCATCTTAAAACTATTCCTTTCATATCCAGAACAACCTGCCCATCTTAAAACTATTCCTTTCATATCCAGAACAACCTGCCCATCTTAAAACTATTCTTTTCATATCCAGAACAACCTGCCCCATCTTAAAACTAGATTACATTCATACTGCTGGTTATTTCACGGCAGTAATTGGGGTGCCTTGTTTGAGGGGTACAGTAACTGAGTTATAAGCACGTCCCTCTCCTGACACCCCGACACCCCCCTCACTGCCGCAACGGCCTGCTACTGATTCGTCTCAGCGGGCGCTCCCCACAATCTATTCCTATTAAAAATGTAGAGGTTGTTAAAGCCACTTCTTTGGACAGATTCTGTTTTCCTGGCAGAGACGAGTGAATGCTGAGCTCTAATGAGCTCATATGTGCGGAGGATTGGAGAGGGGAGGGGGGGTTGGTGTTTGTGTGCTCCGGGTAGCCAATCAGAATTAGTGGCATCGGTGTAGAAGGGCATGGAGCCGGTGATTACGGTGGAACAGAAGTTATGTTTTATACCGTGCATGAAGAAGGCATCAGAGAGTGAGAGGGTTGGGGGGGGGGGGGGGTTCATCGCCCCCCCCCCCCCCCCCCCACACCGGGAGGAAGCCTTCGCTCTAACTTCCACCCAGATGAGGGGTATGGCCTGAACTTAACAGCCTGTGTGAAGATTTATAGACGATGGCGTGTGTGGAGAAATTAACCTGGCACTTGTGCATCTCTAAGCTCCGCCCTCCTGAGCCTCCCCGCCATTGCCCCGCCCATCACCAGCACCGTCCAATGGCAGCGCTGTTCCTGAGCAAATCCCACATTAGCATAATCATGCTCCTCACACACCATTTTATCCTCTCGGTATATTTCTGTAAATAATTTCTTCTTCGCTGTGAATCTGTGAATTCTGTGAGAATCATCAGCGTTGCCACAAATTAATTTCCAAATAGTGACTGAAAACACAATGTGGTAATGATGTGCTTTCCATTCGACTTATTGAGCAGCACCTGACATCTTGAACCTATTCTCTGTATTCCCTTTAGGTGAAAACTTGCAGCACTGAGTGTAATGAGCTCTTCAGCCCATTGTACAGATGCATGCCCAGCTGAACACAACCAAGCAAGATAATGTCTGAAATAACACCCTTTAGTAATACTCAGGTTTTCTTTTTTATTCTACACGCTCCGCATCAAATTTTGCACCAGCAACGGTGCGAGGCTTCGGCGTGTAATCACTGGGAGATCATTAAAACGGAGGGTTTATTGTGAAAACCGTGGTACACAGGATGAAATCCCCCATAAAGCAGCTTTGGAACAGTTGATGGAGAGACGGGGATGCATTAATTTGAAACGATCAGGATTTTTATTACCGTGGAAACGGACGCGGGCGCACACACGCGCAGCGATTTTGACGTCATACAGTGTGATCCCTTCTTTTTGAGTTAATCATAATTAATCATAAGAGAAACGCAAGCACAGTGCGGTAAACAGCGAACGATGATAACGCTATATCGTGCTTATGTGTCTCTGCTCACCATCGCCGGCTTCTTATGGGGCTGCTGGGAGACACGTCCCGCTAAAACCGCCGGCTTTCTGTTCTTGACGTTGATCTGCTAATGTGTCCTGACTGTGCAGGGCAGCCCCCTCCAGATTGACGTATTTGGCCCTTGAGTTACCCAGTCAAGGCTCCAAATCGACATGCTTGTGCGAGTCGCGTCACGCAACATCGCCCCCTCTGGGCAGTCGGGTACTGCGGTATTTCTGCACACGTGTTAAGGCCCGTCCACACCAAGAACGATAACTATCACGATAACTTTAAATATATTGTTTTAAAAATCGTTCTAACTCAAGTGGATGGCGGAGTCCACACCACAACCATAACGACAACAACAGTGACAAACCATATTGTTGGGATCACTTTCAGAGCGATTTGATGAACACTGACAATCAATCAAAATCCATCAGAATTTACAAGTTGCCGACATAGCTGGAGTGCGCAGCGCGTGCTCGGTCCCACTGTTTACAGAACGATATCGTTCATCAGTGTGGATGCTCACATTGTTATCGTTATAATTATTGTTATAGTTACAGTTATCGTTCTAGTTATCATTATAGTTATCGTTATAGTTATCGTTCTTGTTATAGTTATCGTTCTTGGTGTGGACAGTTTCCGCTGGACGATGCGGAAGGTGTTGCTGAGTTATGTAGGCTTCAAACCGACATGCACACTTCAGAATTTGGAAATTTATTGGAAAAGGAGATATTTGGTTTGTCAGCACAGTTTTTAAAATGACCTGAACAGAAGCAGTGTCTCGCATGTGATATTTAAATATACGTCCCTGTCCCACAAAAGAGGGAAATCTATATAACTGCTTTGACTGCTTGTGTCTTCTAGTTTTTAAGCCCTTCTGTATAAGTGATTCTGAGGAAGCAAAGAAAAAGATAAAAGGAGTGAGGGAGGGAGGGAGGGAGTGAGGGAGGGAGGAGGGGAGGGAGGGAGGGAGGAGGGGCTCATCATGTTCTGTGGAGGGAAAGTGCAAGAGGAGAGAAGTGTAAGTTTGTAATTACAAGGGGAAATAAACATCCCCAATATCCTGCTCTGTAAATATCAGCGGGACGATGGAGTGGGGAGGGAGGGGGGGTGGAGATGCCAGATGGATGCTGATACTCTTATCTCCTATTTCATGTTTCACTCTGAGTGTGAGCGAGTGGGGGAGGGGGATGGGGAGGGCGCAGCAGTGGCTGCTGTCTGCATGAGATTAATTCCGCAAAATTAATTGGGAGCAGATTGAAAATGAGACTGGGACTCAGATGAGCGAGCAGGCGTCCCTCGCGATCCGCTCCATTATCCGTTTTACCACCACTCACTATCCGCTTTACCACTGCTCACTGTCCGCTTTACCATTGCTCACTATCCGCTTTACCGCTGCTCACTATCCGCTTTACCGCCGCTTACTATACGCTTTACCCCCCGCTCACTATCCGCTTTACCACTGCTCACTATCTGCTTTACCGCTGCTCACTATCCGCTTTACCGCTGCTCACTATCCGCTTTACCACTGGTCACTATCCGCTTTACCGCCGCTTACTATACGCTTTACCGCCGCTTACTATACGCTTTACCCCCCGCTCACTATCCGCTTTACCACTGCTCACTGTCCGCTTTACCCCCCGCTCACTATCCGCTTTACCACTGCTCACTGTCCGCTTTACCATTGCTCACTATCCGCTTTACCGCCGCTCACTATCCGCTTTACCGCCGCTTACTAAACGCTTTACCGCTGCTCACTGTCCGCTTTACCCCCCGCTCACTATCCGCTTTACCACTGCTCACTGTCCGCTTTACCATTGCTCACTATCCGCTTTACCGCTGCTCACTATCCGCTTTACCGCCGCTTACTATACGCTTTACCGCCGCTTACTATACGCTTTACCCCCCGCTCACTATCCGCTTTACCACTGCTCACTATCCGCTTTACCGCTGCTCACTATCCGCTTTACCACTGGTCACTATCCGCTTTACCGCCGCTTACTATACGCTTTACCGCCGCTTACTATACGCTTTACCCCCCGCTCACTGTCCGCTTTACCATTGCTCACTATCCGCTTTACCGCTGCTCACTATCCGCTTTACCGCCGCTTACTATACGCTTTACCCCCCGCTCACTGTCCGCTTTACCATTGCTCACTATCCGCATTACCACTGCTCACTATCCGCTTTACCACTGGTCACTATCCGCTTTACCATTGCTCACTATCCGCATTACCGCTGCTCACTATCCGCTTTACCATTGCTCACTATCCGCATTACCACTGCTCACTATCCGCTTTACCACTGGTCACTATCCGCTTTACCATTGCTCACTATCCGCATTACCGCTGCTCACTATCCGCTTTACCACTGGTCACTATCCGCTTTACCGCCACTCACTATCCGCTTTACCGACACTCACTATCCGCTTTACTGCTGCTCACTATCTGCTTTACCACCACTCACTATCCGCTTTACCACTGCTCACTGTCCGCTTTACCGCCACTCACTATCCGCTTTACCGACACTCACTATCCGCTTTACTGCTGCTCACTATCTGCTTTACCACCACTCACTATCCGCATTACCGCTGCTCACTATCCGCTTTACCACTGGTCACTATCCGCTTTACCGCCACTCACTATCCGCTTTACCGCCGCTTACTATACGCTTTACCCTGGCTCACCATCCGCTTTCTCCCCGCTCACTATCCGCTTTACCCCCCGCTCACTATCCGCTTTACCCCGGCTCACTATCCGCTTTCTCCCCGCTCACTATCCGCTTTACCCCCCGCTCACTATCCGCTTTACCCCGGCTCACTATCCGCTTTACCCCCCGCTCACTATCCGCTTTACCCCGGCGCACTATCCGTTTTACCGCCACTCACTGCCGTTGTACTCTTGAGCAAGGTACTTAATCTGACTTGCTTCAGTACATATCCAGCTGTATGAACAGATAAATATCATAAGAAGTTATGTATGTTGCTGTGGATAAGAGCATCTGCTAAATGCCTGGAATGTAAATATGCATACAGTAAAATGGGTGTACTTTAGCCATTTCAGCCCTATGAATCTATATGATTCATATGCAAATTTGTTTAAAACTTTAATGTGCTGCTGCACCACAGTGTTTGCATAAGTTATCCCTCTGCACACTGTATAAGTTATCCCTTCGCACAGTGCTTGATAAGTTATCCCTCCACACAGTGTTTGCATAAGTTATCCCTCCACACAGTGTTTGCATAAGTTATCCCTCCACACAGTGTTTGCATAAGTTATCCCTCCACACAGTGTTTGCATAAGTTATCCCTCCACACAGTGTTTGCATAAGTTATCCCTCCACACAGTGTTTGCATAAGTTATCCCTCTGCACACTGTTTGTATAAGTTATCCCTCCACACAGTGTTTGCATAAGTTATCCCTCCACACAGTGTTTGCATAAGTTATCCCTCCACACAGTGTTTGCAGAAGTTATCCCTCCGCACACTGTTTGCATAAGTTATCCCTCCACACAGTGTTTGCATAAGTTATTCCTCCACACACTGTTTGCATAAGTTATCCCTCCGCACACTGTTTGCATAAGTTATCCCTCCGCACCCTGTTTGCATAAGTTATCCCTCCACACAGTGTTTGCATAAGTTATCCCTCCACACAGTGTTTGCATAAGTTATCCCTCCGCACAGTGTTTGTATAAGTTATCCCTCCACACAGTGTTTGCAGAAGTTATCCCTCCGCACACTGTTTGCATAAGTTATCCCTCCACACAGTGTTTGCATAAGTTATCCTTCCACACACTGTTTGCATAAGTTATCCCTCCACACAGTGTTTGCATAAGTTATCCTTCCACACACTGTTTGCATAAGTTATCCCTCCACACAGTGTTTGCATAAGTTATCCCTCTGCACACTGTTTGTATAAGTTATCCCTCCACACAGTGTTTGCATAAGTTATCCCTCCACACAGTGTTTGCATAAGTTATCCCTCCACACAGTGTTTGCAGAAGTTATCCCTCCGCACACTGTTTGCATAAGTTATCCCTCCACACAGTG
The DNA here is from genome assembly GCA_022702515.1 of Ilyophis sp. 1 JC-2022. Classification (NCBI taxonomy): domain Eukaryota; kingdom Metazoa; phylum Chordata; class Actinopteri; order Anguilliformes; family Synaphobranchidae; genus Ilyophis; species Ilyophis sp. 1 JC-2022. The sequence continues at coordinate 114,086,813 of CM040394.1, read as the reverse complement.
TTTGCATAAGTTATTCCTCCACACACTGTTTGCATAAGTTATCCCTCCGCACACTGTTTGCATAAGTTATCCCTCCGCACCCTGTTTGCATAAGTTATCCCTCCACACAGTGTTTGCATAAGTTATCCCTCCACACAGTGTTTGCATAAGTTATCCCTCCGCACAGTGTTTGTATAAGTTATCCCTCCACACAGTGTTTGCAGAAGTTATCCCTCCGCACACTGTTTGCATAAGTTATCCCTCCACACAGTGTTTGCATAAGTTATTCCTCCACACACTGTTTGCATAAGTTATCCCTCCGCACAGTGTTTGATAAGTTATCCCTCCACACAGTGTTTGCATAAGTTATCCTTCCACACACTGTTTGCATAAGTTATCCCTCCACACAGTGTTTGCATAAGTTATTCCTCCACACACTGTTTGCATAAGTTATCCTTCCACACACTGTTTGCATAAGTTATCCCTCCACACACTGTTTGCATAAGTTATTCCTCCACACACTGTTTGCATAAGTTATCCTTCCACACACTGTTTGCATAAGTTATCCTTCCACACACTGTTTGCATAAGTTATCCTTCCACACACTGTTTGCATAAGTTATCCTTCCACACACTGTTTGCATAAGTTATCCTTCCACACACTGTTTGCATAAGTTATCCTTCCACACACTGTTTGCATAAGTTATCCCTCCACACAGTGTTTGCATAAGTTATCCCTCCACACAGTGTTTGCATAAGTTATTCCTCCACACACTGTTTGCATAAGTTATCCCTCCGCACAGTGTTTGATAAGTTATCCCTCCACACAGTGTTTGCATAAGTTATCCTTCCACACACTGTTTGCATAAGTTATCCCTCCACACAGTGTTTGCATAAGTTATCCCTCCACACAGTGTTTGATAAGTTATCCCTCCACACAGTGTTTGCATAAGTTATCCTTCCACACACTGTTTGCATAAGTTATCCCTCCACACAGTGTTTGCATAAGTTATCCCTCCACACAGTGTTTGCATAAGTTATCCTTCCACACAGTGTTTGCATAAGTTATCCTTCCACACACTGTTTGCATAAGTTATCCCTCCACACAGTGTTTGCATAAGTTATCCTTCCACACACTGTTTGCATAAGTTATCCATCCACACAGTGTTTGCATAAGTTATCCCTCCACACAGTGTTTGCATAAGTTATCCCTCCACACACTGTTTGCATAAGTTATCCCTCCACACACTGTTTGCATAAGTTATCCCTCCGCACAGTGTTTGCATAAGTTATCCCTCCACACACTGTTTGCATAAGTTATCCCTCCGCACAGTGTTTGCATAAGTTATCCCTCCACACAGTGTTTGCATAAGTTATCCCTCCACACAGTGTTTGCATAAGTTATCCCTCCACACACTGTTTGCATAAGTTATCCCTCCACACACTGTTTGCATAAGTTATCCCTCCACACAGTGTTTGCATAAGTTATCCCTCCACACAGTGTTTGCATAGGTTATCCCTCCACACACTGTTTGCATAAGTTATCCCTCCACACAGTGTTTGCATAAGTTATCCCTCCACACAGTGTTTGCATAAGTTATCCCTCCACACACTGTTTGCATAAGTTATCCCTCCACACAGTGTTTGCATAAGTTATCCCTCCACACACTGTTTGCATAAGTTATCCCTCCACACACTGTTTGCATAAGTTATCCCTCCACACAGTGTTTGCATAAGTTATCCCTCCACACACTGCATAAGTTATCCCTCCACACAGTGTTTGCATAAGTTATCCCTCCACACAGTGTTTGCATAAGTTATCCCTCCACACAGTGTTTGCATAAGTTATCCCTCCACACAGTGTTTGCATAAGTTATCCCTCCACACAGTGTTTGCATAAGTTATCCCTCCACACAGTGTTTGCATAAGTTATCCCTCCACACAGTGTTTGCATAAGTTATCCCTCCACACAGTGTTTGCATAAGTTATCCCTCCACACACTGCATAAGTTATCCCTCCACACAGTGTTTGCATAAGTTATCCCTCCACACACTGTTTGCATAAGTTATCCCTCCACACAGTGTTTGCATAAGTTATCCCTCCACACAGTGTTTGCATAAGTTATCCCTCCACACACTGTTTGCATAAGTTATCCCTCCACACACTGTTTGCATAAGTTATCCCTCCACACAGTGTTTGTATAAGTTATCCCTCCACACAGTGTTTGCAGAAGTTATCCCTCCACACAGTGTTTGCATAAGTTATCCCTCCACACACTGCATAAGTTATCCCTCCACACAGTGTTTGCAGTTATCCCTCCACACAGTGTTTGCATAAGTTATCCCTCCGCACACTGTTTGCATAAGTTATCCCTCCACACAGTGTTAGCATAAGTTATCCCTCCACACACTGTATAAGTTATCCCTCCACACAGTGTTTGCAGAAGTTATCCCTCCACACAGTGTTTGCATAAGTTATCCCTCCACACACTGCATAAGTTATCCCTCCACACAGTGTTTGCAGTTATCCCTCCACACAGTGTTTGCATAAGTTATCCCTCCGCACACTGTTTGCATAAGTTATCCCTCCACACACTGTTTGCATAAGTTATCCCTCCACAGTGTTTGCATAAGTTATCCCTCCACACACTGTTTGTATAAGTTATCCCTCCGCACACTGCATAAGTTATCCCTCCACACACTGTTTGCATAAGTTATCCCTCCACACACTGTTTGTATAAGTTATCCCTCCACACAGTGTTTGCAGAAGTTATCCCTCCACACAGTGTTTGCATAAGTTATCCCTCCACACACTGCATAAGTTATCCCTCCACACAGTGTTAGCATAAGTTATCCCTCCACACACTGTTTGTATAAGTTATCCCTCCACACAGTGTTTGCATAAGTTATCCCTCCACACAGTGTTTGCATAAGTTATCCCTCCACACAGTGTTTGCATAAATTATCCCTCCACACAGTGTTTGCATAAGTTATCCCTCCGCACACTGTTTGCATAAGTTATCCCTGAGATTGTAAAGTACAGAAGGCATTCAACTCAAATTTTTGTGGAAGGATTGAAATTCCCTTAAATTTTACCACAAAAACATGATTTAAAAAAAATACAGACTCATGAGATTTGTGCGTTATCTGAAAGGGAGTAATGCTGGATTTGTTGCTGTGAAGCATTAGGTGGCAGTGTAGGGTTAGGGTTAGTTAGTACAAATTCCTGTAATGTAAAGTATTGCATTGCATGGATTTCATATATTGTGTGAAGCCCCAGTTCTCTGCGCTGTGGAGTCTGAAGGCCGGAGTTCCCAGCATGCACCTCTCTGAGGTGCTGATAGAAGCCTGCACTTGGGTCAGGCTACTGTACTCAGAATATTGGCACAGAAAACAAATACAGTGTCACGTCTGTCAGCGGCGTTAGACAGATGCGTCTCTTAGCTCTGGGCCAACGGCGCATTACTCAGCATTACTGTCAGTAAATACAGGGAAGGACCTGAGAGGGGAAGAGAAGACAGGAACAGAGAAAAGAGAAGAGGAAAGGTGAAGAGAGAGGAAATGAGAATGAAACGGAACTCAGGAGAGCAGAGGGGAGTGAACGTGAGCAGAGCTCTTGAGCAGGGAACCTTACACCGAGTGTGCTAACATGGAACCCACCAGCCCGAGTGCGTTAACATGAGACCCACCAGCCCGAGTGCGTTAACGTGAAACCCACCGGGTGCGTTAACGTCAGACCCACCAGCCCGAGTGCGTTAACGTGAAACCCACCGGGTGCGTTAACATGAGGCCCACCAACCCGAGTGCGTTAACGTGAGGCCCACCAGCCCGAGTACGTTAACGTGAAACCCACCGGGTGCGTTAACATGAGGCCCACCAACCCGAGTGTGTTAACGTGAGTGCGTTAATGTGAAACCCACCAGCCAAAGTGCGTTAACGTGAGGCCCACCAACCCGAGTGCGTTAACATGAGACCCACCAGCCCGACCAACTGTAAACACTGACTGCGTTAAGCTGTAAACAGTGACTGCGTTAAGCTTCATCGGGCATGGTAGACAAAAACAAAATAATGTCCAAAGACACCTCAAACTATTTACTTGAAAAGACAAACCGGTTAGAACTGTGATATTTAGACCAATCGCAGACAGGGGGCGGGTCAATGAACAACAAACTTCTCTTTAGAAATTTTGCCTCGGCAGCCTGCGCAGAAGACGTCATACGAAGGCAAAAAAATATTTTTATCTGTTCTATTGGATGTCTGCAGACGTCTAAAGGACTGTCCGATGAAGTACGCCGTCCGCTTTAACGTGAGACTCACCATCCCAAACGAACACAACGCACGAGTACTCTTACTCCCGGACTCCGCTTCAGCTCGACCGCGTCTTGACCGATCTGCGGCCCCGACCTCACAGCCCTCTTCCTGCGGCTCCCACCACTGTCCTCCCGAACATTTCAATAATAAACGCTCTGCCTCATTAGCTTTAGAAAAACATACTGCATGCGGCAGACAGGAAGAGAGTGATGTGGCTGTAACCACTGTCTGTTTGCATGGGGTGGGGGGTTCATGAGAAGTCCTGCAAGCCTTGAAATCCTGACTGACAGGAGGAGGGGCAGGGGGAGGGGCTTGTTTGTGGAGCAGAGGCAGGGGGAGGGGCTTGTTTGTGGAACAGAGGCAGAGGGAGGGCCTTGTTTATAAAACAGAGGCAGGGGGAGGGGCTTGATGATTCTGTTTAAAGCTGCACGTAAAATACCAGGATGAACCCCTTATTTCCGGGGTTTTGTTGAGGGAATTCAGGAGCACACTCATCTGCAGAACCGTGCACTCATCCGACAATTTCAGTAAGTAACCCGGAAGTAAAAACGTAAAAGAGAGAGCTTATATGCATATCTATGGTCCAAGATAGGTTCATATTACAAACTACTCTTTTTTAATTTTTGTTAATTAATCTTCAGTCATAATCTACACTTTGTAACAATCGTCATATTTTAACTGATTGATATTTTCAATAAAAAAATTAAAATATTACAAACTACTTCCTCACCAATTTGGAAAGAGTTTTGCATAATTTTTTTCGCACACTGCTTGCAAAGTGAGAGGACAGGGCACATAGTAGCAGGGGACAGTGGACAGGAAACAGGAGTCGTATTCAGACACAGCCTTGGTTCTTACCTGGTTCATGGTCACCTTTGACCTCTCAGGAAGGTTGCTGAGTGTTCAGGCTCAATCAGATGATATAACTGCATTAATGTTAATAATATTCATTAAGCTGATTTGGATAATATAGCTGTAATGTTACAAAGAACATGTTGATCTTGGCTCTGTGAAATTAGGTGAGATCTGAAGGTTGGTATTTTTATGTAAACTGGCTCTTGGATTTCCTCGCTGTCTTTTTAAATAACATGCTTGGCATTTGAGCATCAAAGGGGAGCTTTTCTGGTGAATAAAAAGAGTCCCGTTAGCCAATCTGAGTCCAGAGCATTCCTCGCTGCCTAAAATAAGCACGTTAAGAACAAGGCCTTTTGCCCCTTGTGCTGGGGTGCGTTGTGCAGGGGTGCAGGGGTGCTGAATTTCTCTTTAAAATAAGTAAGAAAACATCTCATACACCCACATACACACACACACACCCACATACACACACACACCCACATACACACACATACACACACACACACACACACCCACATACACACACACACACCCACATACACACACACACACCCACATACACACACACACACCCACATACACACACACACATACACACACACACACCCACATACACACACACACACCCACATACACACACACACACACCCACATACACACACACACACCCACATACACACACACAACACACCCACATACACCCACATACACACACACACACCCACATACACCCACACACACACACACACACACCCACATACACACACACACACACCCACATACACCCACATACACACACACACACACACACAGTCACACTCACACACACACAGTCACACTCACACACACACAGTCACACTCACACACACACAGTCACACACACACACACACACACAGTCACACTCACACACACACAGTCACACTCACACTCACTCACACACACACAGTCACACACACACACACACAGTCACACTGACACACACAGTCACACACACACTCACTCACACACCCACATACACACACACAGTCACACACACACACACAGTCACACTCACACACACACAGTCATACACACACACACTCACTCACACACACACAGTCATACACACACACTCACACACCCACATACACTCACACACACACAGTCATACACACATACACACTCACACACACACCCACATACACACAGTCACACACATACACACAGTCATACACACCCACTCACTCACACACCCACATACACACACACAGTCACACACACACACAGTCACACTCACACACACACAGTCATACACACACACTCACTCACACACCCACATACACACACACAGTCACACACACAGTCACACTCACTCACACACCCACATACACACACACAGTCACACACACAGTCACACTCACACACACACAGTCATACACACACACTCACTCACCCACACACACTCACACACCCACACACACACACACAGTCACACACACACACACACACACAGTCACACTCACACACACACACAGTCATACACACACACACACACACCCACACACACACAGTCACACTCACACACAGTCATACACACACACTCACACACCCACATACACTCACACACACACAGTCATACACACATACACACTCACTCACACACCCACATACACACAGTCACACACATACACACAGTCATACACACCCACTCACTCACACACCCACATACACACACACAGTCACACACACACACACACACAGTCACACTCACACACACACAGTCATACACACACACTCACTCACACACCCACACACACACACACAGTCACACACACACACAGTCACACTCACACACACACAGTCATACACACACACTCACTCACACACCCACATACACACACACAGTCACACACACACACACACACACAGTCACACTCACACACACACAGTCATACACACACACTCACTCACACACCCACACACACACAGTCACACTCACACACAGTCATACACACACACTCACACACCCACATACACTCACACACACACAGTCATACACACATACACACTCACTCACACACCCACATACACAGTCACACACATACACACAGTCATACACACCCACTCACTCACACACCCACATACACACACACAGTCACACACACAGTCACACTCACTCACACACCCACATACACACACACAGTCACACACACACAGTCACACACACCCACTCACTCACACACCCACATACACACACACAGTCACACACACATGCAGTCACACTCACACAGTCATACACACACACCCACATACACACACACAGTCACACACACACACACGCAGTCATACACACACACACACTCACTCACACACACACACACACATGCAGTCACACACACTCACTCACACACCCACACACACACGCAGTCACACACACACACAGTCATACACACACACTCACTCACACACACACACACACTCACTCACACACCCACACACACACGCAGTCACACACACACACAGTCATACACACACACTCACTCACACACACACACACACACACACACACACACAGTCATATACACACACTCACTCACACACACATGCAGTCACACACGCATGCACAGGCACACACACAACACACACTCACACCACACACACACATACACACACACGGTGGGTTCCCTGGGTTCACTCTGTCCGGAGCCTTGGAGATGAACCAGCTGGAACACAGGGGGAGTGTCACGTGAGATCAACCAATCACGTCACGCGGTCTGTCATCACACCCCCAAACGCATCTGACCCTGCTGATGCAGAAGGAAGTGCTCCCACACTGACCCCCCTCACACATTCAGTACACCCCTACACACACACGCAGTCACACACACACACACACACATTCAGTACACCCCTACACACACGCAGTCACACACACACACTCACACATTCAGTACACCCCTACACACACACGCAGTCACACACACACACACACACATTCAGTACACCCCTACAGACACCCCAGGTTCTAAGGACTTCCCTCACGAGGAAACAGATTTGTTAGGAGCCACGTGATTGGCCCACAGAGCACAGGGAGAGGAGGAGGAGGTGGTTGTTAGGAGCCACGTGATTGGCCCACAAAGGTGGTGCAGTTGTTATGGAGTTGTTTCATAGGACTGGTGCTGTGACCTCTGACCTCCGCTGAGAGGAGTACATCTAAAGCTGGGCGCTGTGAGGAAAACATCTAAAGCTGGGCTTAGTGAGGAAAACATTTAAAGCTGGGCTTAGTGAGGAAAACATTTAAAGCTGGGCTTAGTGAGGAAAACATCTAAAGCTGGGCTTAGTGAGGAAAACATTTAAAGCTGGGCTTAGTGAGGAAAACATCTAAAGCTGGGCTTAGTGAGGAAAACATCTAAAACTGGGTGCTGTGAGAAAAACATCTAAAGCTGGGCTTAGTGAGGAAAACATCTAAAGCTGGGCTTAGTGAGGAGAACATCTAAAGCTGGGCTTAGTGAGGAAAACATCTAAAACTGGGTGCTGTGAGAAAAACATCTAAACCTGGGCTTAGTGAGGAAAACATCTAAAGCTGGGCTTAGTGAGGAGAACATCTAAAGCTGGGCGCTGTGAGGAGCACATCTACAGCTGGACGCTGTGTAGAAAACATCTAAAATTGGGCGCTGTGAGGAAAACATCTAAAGCTGGGCTTAGTGAAGAAAACATCTAAAACTGGGTTTTGTGAGGAGAACATCTAAAGCTGGGCGCTTTTAGACCAAAACTTTTATATTGACGTCAGAATCAGAATGAGCTGCTTTCTGTTTTTCGTGTCCAAACCGTGTTAGAGAACCACAACACAGAACCCTTTTTGGAATTCTCTGGAAAAGTATTTATCTGGACTTCACCTTTTTTCCCATGATCCTCTTTGACAGCTCAGGGCTGTAGGATGCGCCTGCTGCTGACCCCCCAGCGCCCCCCGTATCCTTCCTGGAAGAGGAAGCTTCTGTTTCCCATCTGATTGGAGAGAGAGTATTTCCTGACCTCATAATAATAATAATAATAATAAAACTTTATTTGTATAGCACATTTCATACAAGGATTGTAGCTCAAAGTGCTTTACATCAATAAGGCAAGCAGCAAGTGCAGTTTATATAATGAGAAAGGTATAAAATAATAATCAACATCATATCAGATCCTAATGTTCTAATAGGTTACTTAGTTACCATAATCTCGTTTCAAACAAACATTAACACATTAATCAAACATATCAGATCCTAGTGTTCTAATAGGTTACTTGAGTTACCATAATCTCGTTACAACAAAGGATGGAGTATAAATAGTGGCAGTTAAAAAATTTAAAGTTTAAAAATATAAAATATAAAATTTTAAATTAAACATTAGTGTGTTCAGTGCAGAGTAATATTAAAAGTGCAAGTCAGAGTGCAGCAAAACTGGAACTAGTATTTAGGGATAATGATGAAGGCGGATCAGTCAAATGCTTTGGTGAAAAGATATGTTTTAAGCTGCCTTTTAAATATCTCTAAGGTGTTAGCTTCCCTGATATTTGAGGGTAGTGCATTCCACAGTTTTGGGGCATAGTTAACAAAGGCTGCATCACCAATCTTTTTATAACTGTTTCTGTTGATTTCTAATAGACCTGCATCAGATGATCGGAGTGTTCTAGCTGGTGTGTAATTTGTTAGGGAGTTTGCAATGTAGCTAGGTCCTTGTCCATTTAGAGCTTTGTATGTGAGGAGGAGGACCTTAAAGTCAATTCTAAAGGTTACAGGTAGCCAATGTAGAGTAGCTAAGACTGGACTAATGTGTTCTCGCCTCTTGGTTTTGGTTAGTAATCTAGCTGCAGAGTTTTGAATAAGTTGGAGTCTTTCAGTGGTTTTCTTGGGGAGACCAGTGAAAAGTGCATTGCAGTAGTCCAGTCGGCTAGATATGAACGCATGAATTAGCTTCTCAGCATCATTTTGAGTTATGAATGGTCGTACCTTCGCTATGTTTCTGAGGTGGAAGAAAGCTGTTTTGGTCACTTTATTTATGTGGGAGTTGAAGTTCAAGTCTGAGTCAAGGATGACACCAAGACTAGTTACCTCAAGTTTAATCCAGGAAGTTAAGCTTCCTAGGTTTTTAGTTAGTATCTCTCTCTTTGATTTGGGACCAACTAGAAGAACTTCAGTTTTGTCTTCATTTAATTTGAGGAAATTTGCATTCATCCATTTATTTATTGCCAACAAGCAGTTGGTAATGGATTTAATTGCTGTTGTATCGTTTGGTTCAGCGGATATGTACAATTGTGTATCATCCGCATAGCTATGGAAATCTACATTATATTCTCTAATGATGTCACCGAGTGGTAACATATAGAGAGAGAAAAGTAATGGACCTAAGCAGCTCCCTTGTGCAACCCCGTAGCAACTTTCATGTCTCTCTGATACATTGTTACCCAGACTAACATAAAACTTCCTTCCTCTGATATATGTCTTGAGCCAGTTCAATACACAATCAGAGAACCCAATATGCCTTTCAAGTCGATTGATTAAAATGTCATGATCAATGGTATCAAAAGCCGCACTGAGATCCAATAAGATAAGGATGGAGACTTTATCTGCATTTGAGTTTAGTCTGAGATCGCTAATTAATTTTGTGAGAGCCGTTTCAGTACTGTGATATCTTCTGAAACCCGACTGAAAGATTTCTAAGATGTTATTTTCATTGAGGAATGAGTTTAGTTGGATTGAGACTATCTTTTCTAGCACTTTACTAATGAATGGAAGATTTGATATTGGTCTATAATTTGTTAGTATGTTGTTATCCAGTTTGGGTTTCTTAAGTATAGGCTTTACAACAGCTGTTTTAAAGCTTTCTGGGAAAACACCAGTTCTAAGGGACGTGTTTATAATTTCCAGTACCGGGCTTGAGATACCATCAAACACTCGCTTGAAAAACATTGTGGGTATAGGATCGACATCTGATGTAGTTGAATTGCACTGAGTGACCGTTTTGCATAATTCACTCATTGTAATACAAGTGAACTTACTCATGGTTACATTGCAGGGTCTATCGATATCTGTTTCACCTCCACTACTAGTAATATTATCCCTGATCGTAGTTATCTTGTTCGTGAAGAACTGAGCCAGTTCTTCGCATTTTGCTGCAGATGATAGTGGGGGGGCAGGGACAGTGTTTAGGAGCTGATCGATAGTGGAGAAGAGAACTCTGGAATTTCCGGCATTGTCTGTAATAATATTGGAAAAATATGTTTTTCTGGCTAGACGAATGATTCTGTTATAAGTGGTTAGTGCATCTTTGTAGATGTCATAATGAATAGTGGATTTAGTTTTTTTCCATTTTCTCTCCGCTACGCGGCATTTTCTTTTTGCTTCACTAACGTTATTGATTTTGAGCCATGGGGAGGTTCTATGTGACAACTTCTTTTTTTTAGTTTTCAATGGGGCTACCGAATCTAACACCGATGATAGAGCATCATTGAGATTCTCTACCATTTCGTTAAGGGAACATTCCTGATTTGGCTTATAGAGAGTCATTTCTTCTAAGAAATTTTCCACAGCTTTATCATCTAAATATCTTTTTTGGATTAGGAATTGGTTTGTGGTGTTTGTTATACTGGTTAAGATGGTTACATCAAAGAGAATACAGTGGTGATCAGAGAGTGGTAGATCTGTTACTGAAACATTATTGATGTTCAGTCCAGTTGTTATCACTAAATCCAGTGTGTTTCCTTGCCGGTGAGTTGAATCTGTTATGTGTTGAGTTAGATTGAAGCTGTCTAGAAGATTTAAAAGCTCAACAGTTCTAGGGTCTGCTTTTTTATTTACGTGAATATTGAGGTCCCCGTTTAGAACTATTTTGTCATATCTGGTGACACATATTGATAGTAGTTCAGACATTTCCTGTATAAATATTGGTGAGTGCTTGGGTGGCCGATATATTATGACAAGTAGTATTTGTTCAGTTGTGAGCTCAGTAGCAAGATATTCATACCATGCTAAAGCCCCCAGTGTTCTCCCTGTAGGGCTCATGCTAAAAGCCCCTACCATGCTCCCTGTAGGGCTCATGTTAAAAGCCCCCAGTGTGCTCCCTGTTGGGCTCATGCTAAAATCCCCTAGCGTGCTCCATGTAGGGCTCATGCGAAAAGCCCCCAGTGTGCCCCCTGTAGGGCCTTAGCATGCTCTCTGTAGGGCTCATACTAAAGCCCCCAGTGTGCTCTCTGTTGGGCTCATGATAAAAGCCCCCAGTGTGCTCTCTGTTGGGCTCATGCTAAAAGCAGCTAGCGTGCTCCCTGTAGGGCTCATGCTAAAAGCAGCTAGCGTGCTGAAAACTGTGTGTATAAATGACAACGTGTAGGTTAACGCTTCCATCAGTTCCCTGTGAAGGATCAGTTTGGCCTGGAGGCGCTGAGCAGGGAACTGATGGAAGCGCTGACCATGGCGGTATGAATGGCGCCGCAGGGCCATGAATCAATCTGACCAGCCAGTCTTTCACTGCTACAGGCTATTTTTTGTGTAGCTTGTGTGTCGCTTGTGCGTTACTTGTGTGTTATTTGTGTGTAGCTTCTGTGTAGCTTGTGCGTTACTTGTGTGTTGCTTGTGTGTAGTTTGTGTGTAGCTTGTGTGTAGTTTGTGTGTTGCTTGTGTATAGTTTGTGTGTTGCTTGTGTGTAGTTTGTGTGTAGTTTGTGTGTTCCTTGTGTGTAGTTTGTGTGTTGCTTGTGTGTAGTTTGTGTAGTTTGTGTGTTGCTTGTGTGTAGCTTGTGTGTAGTTTGTGTGTTGCTTGTGTGTAGTTTGTGTGTAGCTTGTGTGTAGTTTGTGTGTAGCTTGTGTGTAGTTTGTGTGTTGTTTGTGTGTAGTTTGTGTGTTGCTTGTGTGTAGTTTGTGTGTTGTTTGTGTGTAGTTTGTGTGTTGCTTGTGTGTAGTTTGTGTGTAGTTTGTGTGTTGCTTGTGTGTAGTTTGTGTGTTGTTTGTGTGTAGCTTGTGTGTAGTTTGTGTAGTTTGTGTGTTGCTTGTGTGTAGTTTGTGTGTAGTTTTTGTGTTGCTTGTGTGTAGTTTGTGTGTAGTTTGTGTGTTGTTTGTGTGTAGTTTGTGTGTAGTTTGTGTGTAGTTTGTGTGTAGTTTGTGTGTAGTTTGTGTGTTGCTTGTGTGTAGTTTGTGTGTTGCTTGTGTGTAGTTTGGGTGTAGTTTGTGTGTAGTTTGTGTGTAGCTTGTGTGTAGTTTGTGTGTAGCTTGTGTGTAGTTTGTGTGTAAGCATTAATTCACAGAAGCATTTACTCAGAGGAGCAGTCCTGCCTTCCTCAGTTTGAGCTTCTCTTCAGAGCTCTGTATTTTATAGCTCTTACGCTGTGAGAAAGTTGTGCTTTGTTGGATTTGCTTTGTAGTTGTGTCAATGACCTTCAACATGCACTTATTGTACGTCGGTTTGGATAAAAGCTTCTGCCAAATAACTGTAATGTAATGTAATGTAATCATGCACATAGTGATCAGTTCTGTTACTCAGGAAAGGGCTTGTAACCGTGCATAATCTTTTATAACTTTTTGTAAAGCTTTTCTTGTACATAAACTGCATAGTATTCACCCAGCAAATTATAGGTCTACTTCTACATGTGTATACTTTCCTCTCTTCTTAGATTCTGTGTGCAGAGTTTTTATTTGATTAATATTCATCCAATGACAGTCATCATTTCAACCTGCTGCTCCGCTGGTATACAGTAACATTTTCAGTGTTAAATCAACTCTGTCAGAGTATATTTGATCCTGTGTGTGACTGCACACAGCAGCACAGGTTATTGCACATAAAGTAGGATTTGTAAGACACTGATGTAGCTGAGCGTGGTGTAAGACACTGATGTAGCTGAGCGTGGTGTAAGACACTGATGTCGCTGAGCGTGGTGTAAGACACTGATGTAGCTGAGCGTGGTGTAAGACGCTGATGTAGCTGAGCGTGGTGTAAGACGCTGATGTAGCTGAGCGTGGTGTAAGACGCTGATGTAGCTGAGCGTGGTGTAAGACGCTGATGTAGCTGAGCGTGGTGTAAGACGCTGATGTAGCTGAGCGTGGTGTAAGACGCTGATGTAGCTGAGCGTGGTGTAAGACACTGATGTAGCTGAGCGTGGTGTAAGACACTGATGTAGCTGAGCGTGGTGTAAGACACTGATGTAGCTGAGCGTGGTGTAAGACGCTGATGTAGCTGAGCGTGGTGTAAGACGCTGATGTAGCTGTGCGTGGTGTAAGACGCTGATGTAGCTGAGCGTGGTGTAAGACACTGATGTAGCTGAGCGTGGTGTAAGACACTGATGTAGCTGAGCGTGGTGTAAGACACTGATGTAGCTGAGCGTGGTGTAAGACACTGATGCAGCTGAGCGTGGTGTAAGACACTGATGTAGCTGAGCGTGGTGTAAGACACTGATGTAGCTGAGCGTGGTGTAAGACGCTGATGTAGCTGAGCGTGGTGTAAGACGCTGATGTAGCTGAGCGTGGTGTAAGACACTGATGTAGCTGAGCGTGGTGTAAGACGCTGATGTAGCTGAGCGTGGTGTAAGACACTGATGCAGCTGAGCGTGGTGTAAGACACTGATGCAGCTGAGCGTGGTGTAAGACACTGATGTAGCTGAGCGTGGTGTAAGACACTGATGTAGCTGAGCGTGGTGTAAGACACTGATGCAGCTGAGCGTGGTGTAAGACGCTGATGTAGCTGAGCGTGGTGTAAGACACTGATGCAGCTGAGCGTGGTGTAAGACACTGATGCAGCTGAGCGTGGTGTAAGACTCTGATGTAGCTGAGCGTGGTGTAAGACACTGATGTAGCTGAGCGTGGTGTAAGACACTGATGTAGCTGAGCGTGGTGTAAGACGCTGATGTAGCTGAGCGTGGTGTAAGACACTGATGTAGCTGAGCGTGGTGTAAGACGCTGATGTAGCTGAGCGTGGTGTAAGACACTGATGTAGCTGAGCGTGGTGTAAGACACTGATGTAGCTGAGCGTGGTGTAAGACACTGATGTAGCTGAGCATGGTGTAAGACACTGATGTAGCTGAGCGTGGTGTAAGACACTGATGTAGCTGAGCGTGGTGTAAGACACTGATGTAGCTGAGCGTGGTGTAAGACACTGATGTAGCTGAGCGTGGTGTAAGACACTGATGTAGCTGAGCGTGGTGTAAGACACTGATGTAGCTGAGCGTGGTGTAAGACACTGATGTAGCTGAGCGTGGTGGTTATCGGTGTAAAGCACATGCAAAGCCCCAGAAAAATGAAAAAGGGAAAATAAAATGAACATATTGCATTTTCTAGTTTAAAGGGTTGATGAAATCTTTGAAACATAGGAGCCCTAATAAGCACTATATGCAGCAGACATGAGCAACACCTGAGAGAGCCTGGAATGTGTGATCAGATGCTGGCTAATGAGGAAAATAAGGCTAATTAATTACAAAGTATTAACTTTCACTTAATAATTTATAGCAGTTTGATACTGACACACAGGCAGCTACAAGAGCAGGTCCTGGTGTGTGTGCTTGTAACTGATCACGGGAGGGAAGGGGGTAGAGAACCTTATTTCACTGGTAACATCCGGTGATCTTCTGGTGTCTTGCATTGTGGGATGGAGGTAGTGGCCTTGGGACCTCTCTCAGTGACACTGGATGACTTACCTGCTGATGTCCGGGCACTGGGTTACTTAACTGCTGATGTCCGGGCACTGGGTTACTTACCTGCTGATGTCCGGGCATTGGGTTACTTACCTGCTGATGTCCGGGCACTGGGTTACATACCTGCTGATGTCCGGGCACTGGGTTACTTAACTGCTGATGTCCGGGTATTGGGTTACTTACCTGCTGATGTCCGGGCACTGGGTTACTTACCTGCTGATGTCCGGGCATTGGGTTACTTACCTGCTGATGTCCGGGCACTGGGTTACTTACCTGCTGATGTCCGGGCACTGGGTTACTTAACTGCTGATGTCCGGGCACTGGGTTACTTACCTGCTGATGTCCGGGCACTGGGTTACTTACCTGCTGATGTCAGGGCACTGGGTTACTTACCTGCTGATGTCCGGGCACTGGGTTACTTACCTGCTGATGTCCGGGCACTGGGTTACTTACCTGCTGATGTCCGGGCACTGGGTTACTTACCTGCTGATGTCCGGGCATTGGGTTACTTACCTGCTGATGTCCGGGCACTGGGTTACTTACCTGCTGATGTCCGGGCACTGGGTTACTTACCTGCTGATGTCCGGGCACTGGGTTACTTAACTGCTGATGTCCGGGCACTGGGTTACTTACCTGCTGATGTCCGGGCACTGGGTTACTTACCTGCTGATGTCAGGGCACTGGGTTACTTAACTGCTGATGTCCGGGCACTGGGTTACTTACCTGCTGATGTCCGGGCACTGGGTTACTTACCTGCTGATGTCCGAGCACTGGGTGACTTACCTGCTGATGTCCGGGCACTGGGCTACTTACCGGCTGATGTCCGGGCACTGGGTTACTTACCTGCTGCTGTCAGGGCACTCGGTGACTTACCTGCTGATTCAGGGGACATATGGAACTAAATCTGACGAAAGGAGAGGACTACACAACAGAAACAACAAAACAGTAGCTTAGAGTAATAGCCTTTGATCAGTTGCTCAGGTGAACGTACAGGTATTTCTGACCTAATCAATTAAATTTTCCCAGTTACAACTGAACTTGTAAAAATTCTCCTGTCATGTCTTCAAAGTAAGAAAAAATGTAAAAGCAAACTTGAGTTGTGGACATGAGCATTGCACAACAGAAGTTAATCATGAAAGAAAGGTTTTGTCAGAAATAAGGCCTTTGTAGTTAGACTGAGTAAGGCACTTATCAGGCATTAATTAGACTGGACACTGATTCAAACAAAGTGAAAAAAGAAGAGATTTGAGGAGAGGAACGGCCTTCTGAGGCCGCCATCTCTGTGATGAACTGAAATTTGTCTTTCTTATTCAATTTCCCTGAAACATTTTTTCTACATATTAACTTAAGAGCAAAGCTTATTACCTCACAAATCACTGCATGGGAGTAGGATGGATTATAGGTGAGGCCCTCTGGGAGGGAATAGAGAGAGAGAGAGAGAGAGAGAGAGGGGGGGGGTAGGGAGGGAGAGGGGGAAAGGAGAGAGAGAGAGGGGGAGGTAGGGAAGGAGAGGGGGAAAGGAGAGAGAGAGAGGGAGGGAGGGAGCGAAAGAGAGAGGGAAGGAGAAAAAAAGGGAGAATAAGGGGGAGAGAAAGGGGGAAGGAGAGGGGGAGAGAGAGAGTGAGACAGTGCGAGAGAGAGGAAGAAGGAAAGCGTTGAGAGAAAGTGTTTAATTGAATACCTTTGGATACATAGAGCGGGCACTCATTGTTATTTAAAGGGTCTTCCATGAAGTGGTTTTGATTTAATATTCTACAGCGGAATTGTTACACACCCAGACAACTCAATAAGGCAGATTCATAAAGTATTATGCTCATTTAAGATGTATTGCCTCCTATTACCTTATAAAGGAAGTGAGTAGAAGTTCAAATATTTTACATAAACAAATTGTATGTTTTAAAAAAAATAATTATGCGATTGAAAGAGATCGCTCTGTGTCCATTAGATTAAAGAGATCGCTCTGTGTCCATTAGATTAAAAGAGCAAGTTGTAGGGCTCTTGAGAGCTGGAAGAAGAAGCGATAAAGGCAGATTGCAGAAACCCCCGCTGTCAATCACTGCCAAGTCCTGGTTGATTTTCTGCCTGCCACAGCTGCCCTGATGTCTGCTGAAGGAAGGCTTGATTAGACCCAGCGCTGTGAAGGCTCCCAGTAGCAATGCCTCTTGGCAAATGACACTGATCTCATATTGCGTTCAATCAATTCAAATCTATGCAGCGTGCTCGTGGAGAATTGCCCCAACTCTGTCTGAACAGGCCAACCAGGGGCTGCTTCAGAAACTTCTTCAGCCAAATATAATCACACACAATATATAACACACACACACACGTATATCCCTCACAATGGATTTTGTCTTATTGTCATATGCAGTGGATTCCAAAATGATTGGCAGCCTAGATGAACAGCTGTATAAAATAAGCAGCATGGATACTGAGCTATACTGTATGACCAGAAATTAGCATTTACGCTACACAGTAAAATGTCCAGTGTTAATTACACTCTAACACAGTACATAGGAGTCCAGTAGGGACCAGTAGAAGTAGATTTAACACTGAACATGTCACTGTGTAATACAGTTGTTCAGCGATCACTTTTTTCAACAAGTAATTCTATTATTTCCAAAAAAGATGATTGCCTCCCTGGTTTCAGCACTTTAAGCTGACTGGCCTCCCTGTTTTCAGATTTTTGACCTCTCCTCCATACAGAAGCATTCAAGGTATTTCAAGGCTAATACATGTGTGACAGGTAGAGAGATCCTGTGGACTCCTGCCTGTAGGACACGCCCCTCTGTTCACAGGTTCCCAGGTAAATGGGTTAATTGCCAACCAGACACACCTGGTGTGCATCTACTCAGGGCATATAGGGCTGGAAGAGAGCAGTTGAGATCTCTCTCCTGGCCTGATCGTGCTGCACCCCACGCCTGTCTCTGCGGAGAGTTGGTTTTTGATTGATCCCTACTTTATCCAGCCTCCAGGTAACCTTTCTGTAGCTGAGCTTGATTTTGTGTGTAGATTTGTTTGTTGTGAGGCATTATTAATGGCTGTCCTCACCCTAAAGCTGAGAAGCCCCAGATCGCCTCCAGTGTGTCTGGCAGTTACCAGGTGGTTCTGTGGTGCCCAAAGGTATTGTTTCTTTTGATCTTCCAACTTCAGTTCCCATTATTGTGATTTTTACTAATTTAGTTATTTGCTTTCATTGTAGGGTTTGCCCCTGCTGTTTTGCCTAAGTTAGTGTTTTGTCTAAATTATAAGTTGCTCTTTGTTGTTATGTGTAGATCATTTTCTTGATTTATTTTGTTGAAATTTGAATATTTTCTTTCTATTGTGTTTAGTTTTAGTTGACAAACCAACTGTGGCCGATCTTAATGTTGAGAGTGTGGTCTTGACTGGGGTTAGTAACTTAGAGGGCCCTTCCCTGATATCACTTGCATGCTTGGAGCAAGAGTTAACGTGCATTAGTACTCTCTGATGATTCTTTTGCAGTGTGTGGCTTGATCAACTGATTTGCAGTGTGGATAGACTAGATAAGCACGTGTGGTGACCTCTTTGGCCTTCTTGTCTCGACCCCCCAGTCATAGCCTCCTCTCCTCCCCCTAGGTACGCACATATTTTTATGGGAAACAGCTGGGATTGTATTTTAACATTTTTTGCAGATTGGATCTTGACATTGTCTTGACACAATTTTATACATTGTAGTAATACATTTGTTCTTTCCCCATAGCAGCTTCCAGTTTCCCTTTACTTACAAATACATTCTTTTATTAATCAAGTATATTACTTAACTGAACTTGAAACTACGTCTCCTCATTTTTACAGCTTACCTGTGTGCCTTTTTGTCAACTAAAGGGTATTTACCAAAACATTATTTTCCTAGGGTGTCATGCCCTAGGTGGCGTAGTCGGTACTTATGTATATGTATTGAGGCTCCTTGTGGCCCGGTTACATTTGCATCACATATTTTGATGCTAGACATCACTCAACACTTAACGAACGTGAAACCAAATGAATCTTTTCAGGTGATGCCTCACATAGCGATAGAATTTGGAAGCCTGAGTTGGGCGTTTAGATCAGTGCCAGCCAGCAGCTGTTGGAGCCCAGCTCAGTATAGGGCCTGGCAGGAAATGGGATATAGGCGTGCACAGTTATAATTATATGTGGGGAGGAAGCCTCTGTTCCAGACCCAGGGGAACCTAGGCAGATTTTAATTGATGTTCAAAAACCTGCCTTTTGAACGACAGGTTTTGAAGACAGAAAAAATGCATTAGAAGTCCTAGAGATATCACATGTGCTCTGAGGTTCACTCCTCAAACAAGCCCTTCAAGGCAAAGAGTCTTTTCTAATGACGCTGTGCCAAACGAGCCGGCAAGGTCAGCCAAGACTTGTAAAAAGGTAGGAAGGTATAAAAGGAGGAAGGAAGCCATTTTGTAATACGATTGATTTTGTATGAAAGAAGGGTGCCATTTTGTAAAATGGTTGATTTTGTATGGAGGAAGGAAGCCATTTTGTAAAACGGTAGAGGTTGTGTGAAGGAAGGGTGCCAATTTTGTTAAACGGTTGATGTTATATGGAGGAAGGGTGCCATTTTGTAAAACGATTGATGTTGGATGGAGGAACGGTGCCATTTTGTAAAACGATTGAGGTTGTGTGAAGGAAAGGTGCCATTTTGTAAAATGGTTGATTTTGTATGTAGGAAGGGTGCCATTTTGTAAAACGGTTGATTTTGTATGAAGGAAGGGTGCCATTTTGTAAAATGGTAAATGTAGGAAGGAAAGGTGCCATTTTGTAAAATGGTTGATTTTGTATGTAGGAAGGGTGCCATTTTGTAAAACGGTTGATTTTGTATGTAGGAAGGGTGCCATTTTGTAAAACGGTTGATGTATGGAGGAAGGGTGCCAATTTGTAAAACGGTTGAGGCTGTGTGAAGGAAAGGTGCCATTTTGTAAAATGGTTGATGTTATATAGGGGAAGGGTGCCATTTTGTAAAACGGTTGATGTTGTATGGAGGAAGAGTGCCATTTTGTAAAACGGTTGATGTTGTATAGAGGAAAGGTGCCATTTTGTAAAATGGTTGATGTTGTATGGAGGAAGGGTGCCATTTTGTAAAACGGTTGATGTTGTATGGAGGAAGGGTGCCATTTTGTAAAACGGTTGATGTTGTATAGAGGAAAGGTGCCATTTTGTAAAATGGTTGATGTTGTATGAAGGAAGGGTGCCATTTTGTAAAACGGTTGATGTTGTATAGAGGAAAGGTGCCATTTTGTAAAATGGTTGATGTTATATAGGGGAAGGGTGCCATTTTGTAAAACGGTTGATGTTGTATGGAGGAAGAGTGCCATTTTGTAAAACGGTTGATGTTGTATAGAGGAAAGGTGCCATTTTGTAAAATGGTTGATGTTGTATGAAGGAAGGGTGCCATTTTGTAAAACAGTTGCTGTTGTATGGAGGAAGGGTGCCATTTTGCAAAACGGTTGATGTTGTATGGAGGAAGGGTGCCATTTTGTAAAATGGTTAATGTTGTATGAAGGAAGGGTGCTATTTTGTAAAACAGTTGAATTTGTATAAAGGAAGGGTGCCATTTTGTAAAACGGTTGAGGTTGTGTGGAGGAAGGGAGCCATTTTGTAAAACGGTTTATGTTGTATGAAGGAAGGGTGCCATTTTGTAAAACGGTTGATGTTGTATGAAGGAAGGGTGCCATTTTGTAAAACGGTTCATGTTGTATGGAGGAAGGCAGCCATTTTGTAAAACGGTTTATGTTGTATGATAATTTTGTAAAACGGTTGATGTTGTATGAAGGAAGGGTGCCATTTTGTAAAACGGTTCATGTTGTATGGAGGAAGGCAGCCATTTTGTAAAACGGTTTATGTTGTATGATAATTTTGTAAAACGGTTGATGTAGTTTGAAGGAAGGGTGCCATTTTATAAAATGGTTGATTTTGTATAGAGGAAGGGTGCCATTTTGTAAAACAGTTGATGTAGTTTGAAGGAAGGGTGCCATCTTGTAAAACAATTGATGTTGTATGGCACCCTTCCCCTATATAACATCAACCATTTTACAAATTGGCACCCTTCCTCCATACAAAATCAACCATTTTACAAAATGGCACCTTTCCTTCCTACATTTACCATTTTACAAAATGGCACCGTTCCTCCATCCAAAATCAACCGTTTTACAAAATGGCACCCTTCCGCCATACACCATCAACCGTTTTACAAAATAGCACCCTTCCTCCATACAAGATAAACCGTTTCACAAAATGGCACCCATCCTCCATATAACATCAACCGTTTTACAAAATGGCACCCTTCCTCTATAGAAAATCAACTGTTTTACAAAATGGCATTGATGTAAATGCCATTTTGTAAAATGGTTGATTTTGTATGTAGGAAGGGTGCCATTTTGTAAAACGGTTGTGGTTGTGTGAAGGAAGGGAGCCATTTTGTAAAATGGTTGATGTTGTATAAAGGAAGGGTGCCACTTTGTAAAATAGTTGCTGTTGTATGGAGGAAGGGTGCCATTTTGTAAAACGGTTGTTGTTGTATAAAGGAAGGGTGCCATTCTGTAAAACAGTTACTGTTGTATGGAGGAAGGGTGCCATTTTGTAAAACAGTTGAGGTTTTGTGAAGAAAGGGAGCCATTTTATAAAACGGTTGGTGTTGCATGAAGGAAGGGGGCCTTTTTGTAAAATGGTAGATTTTGTATGGAGGAAGGGTGCCATTTTGTAAAACGATTGATGTTGTATGGAGGAAGGGTTCCATGTTGTAAAATGGTTGACGTTGTTTGGAGGAAGGGTTCCATTTTGTAAAACGGTTGAGGTTGTGTGCAGGTAGGGTGCCATTTTGTAAAACCGTTGATGTTGTTTGGAGGAAGGGTGCCTTTTTGTAAAACGGTTGATGTTGTTTGGAGCAAGGGTTCCATTTTGTAAAATGGTTCATGTTGTATGAAGGAAGGGAGCCATTTTGTAAAACGGTTGAGGTTGTGTGAAGGAAGGGTGCCATTTTGTAAAACGGTTGATTTTGTATAGAGGAAGGGTGCCCTTTTGTAAAACGGTTGAGGTTGTATGGAGCAAGGGTTCCATTTTGTAAAACGGTTGAGGTTGTGTGAAGGAACGGTGCCATTTTGTAAAACGGTTGATGTTGTATGGATTCAGGGTGCCATTTTGTAAAACGGTTGATGTTGTATGGATTCAGGGTGCCATTTTGTAAAATGGTTTATGTTGTATGGAGTCAGGGTGCCATTTTGTAAAACGGTTGATGTTGTACAGAGGAAGGGTGCCATTTTTCTTGGAGTGGTGTGTTCAAAGCAGCAGACACATCGTACACTGGATTATTTATTTTACAAGCAAAAATGACTGTGCTTACATCTCAAAAAGTCTGCTCTTTACTTCCTTGTTTACCAAAGGCCTATTTATTCATAGTAGTAATAATAATAATAATAATAATAATCATCATAAACTCTTGTCAATGTGCTCCGTGAAGGAAAGGGGGGATTCTCACTCTCGGGGTCTCAGTTTTGGCGTACCTCGTGTCAGTTCCCTCAGAGCTGAAGTCTCTGTAAAGCTCTGCTGATAGTGGGACATTAGCCTGCTTTAAATGCATCGGTGAAAACGGAGAACAGTGAAAATGGCTCTTGCTGCGTTGCCTGCTGTGAGTATGGGCCCTTTGGAGGAGGGGCACCAGGTTCAAATAAGGGCGAGAGTGAAGGCTTACCATTCCCTCTCTCCTGAATTATTTGAATCTTTCTGTGTTTAGAATATATGAGCACCATCTGAGCACAGCCCGGCATTCAGACGCCACTGATTATAAAGGTCATTAAGTGTACAGATGGTAATCTGAGAACCTTCATTTGCATATACAGAAGCTATGCCAATCAGTTTTAAGGCCAGTATTTGTGTGATCTCCATGGAGATATTATTAATTTCCTTGGATTGAAGTAAAAAAAAATTTGCACTCACAATTATACTGTTCCACTTTTATTAATATTATAGTTCAAATAAAATGTCACAAGAGAACTGTACAATGTAAACTGCCTTTTTTGAATGTGTCCTGTATTCAATGACAACATTGGCTATTTTAAATGTTCTCTGTATGAATGCGTATTATTGTTTAGGAAGCAACATAAATCATTATGGGGGGGGGGGGGGGGGCGGGGGGCAGGCCAGAGATGACATCACTACCCTTTTGTGCGCGCTTCAGCGTCTGTCCATCCCTCCGTGTGTCTGTCTGTCTGTCTGCCAGTGAATCTGTTCTCCTATTATACAGTCAAGCCGGAAAGTCTGCACGCCCCTTTCACCTGCTCCACATTTTATTACGTTACAGACCTATACTACAATCGATTGAGTTCTTTTTTTGCCTCAAACATCTACACACAATAGCCAATAATGACAAAGTGAAAACAGGTTTTTAGAAAATATGCAATTTTATTTTACTGACAAAAATATGTTATTTAGGGGTTTCATATCTGTACACACCCTTAGCCTAATACTTGGTTGCTGCACCTTTGGCAGCGATTACAGCTTCAAGGCGTCTTGGGAAAAAAGCTACCAGCTTGGCACACTTGTTTGACATTTTTGCCCATTCCTCTTGGGATATCCTTGCAAGGTCCATCAGGTTGGATGGGGAGCGTCGGTACACAGCCATTTTCAGCTCTTTCCACAGATGTTCAATTGGATTCAGTTCTGGGCTCTGGCTGGGCCACTCAAGGACATGCACAGATTTTCTCCGAAGCCACTCCTTTGTTCTCTTGGCTGCGTGCTTCAGGTCGTTGTCATGTTGGAAGGTAAACCTTCGCCCCAGTCTGAGGTCCAGAGCGCTCTGGAGCAGGTTTTCTTCAAGGATCTCGGTGTACTTAGCTGCATTCATCTTTCCCTCTATCAGGACTAGTCGCCCCGTTCCCGCTGCTGAAAAACATCCCCACATCATGATGCTGCCACTGCCATGCTTCACTGTAGGGATGGTATTAGCCAGGTGATGTTTCATCAGACCAGAGAATCTTGATTCTCATAGTTTGACAGTCCTCTAGGTGCCTTTAGGCAAACTCCAAGCGGGCTGTGATGTGCCTTTTACTAAGGAGGGGCTTCCGTCTGGCCACGGATTGGTGGAGTGCTGCCTGGATGGTTGATCTTCTGAAAGGTTCTCCCATCTCCACAAGGATACGCTGGAGCTCTGTCAGAGTGACCCTCGGGTTCCTGCTCACCTCCCTGGCTAAGGCTCGTCTTCCCCGATTGCTCAGTTTGGCCGGGTGGCCAGGTCTAGGAAGATTCTTGGTGGTTCCAAACTTCTTCCATTTATGAATGATGGTGGCCACTGTGCTCTTTGGAACCTGTAAAGCTGCAGAGATTTTTCCGTACCCTTCTCCAGATCTATGCCTTGACACAATCCTGTTTCTGAGGTCTGCAGATAATTCCTTTGACCCCATGGCTTGGAGTTTGCTCTGACATGCACTGTCAACTGTGGGACCTTATATAGGCAGGTGTTGGCAATCCCCAATCATGTCCAATCAATTGAATTTATCACAGGTGGACTCCAGGTGGATACTGCTTGAGAAACATATCAAGCAGTATCAGTGGAAACAAAATGCACCTCAGCTCACTTTTGGGTGTCATATCAAAGGGTGTGCACACTTGTATACATATGATATTTAACATTTTGATTTTTAATAAATTAGCACAAATGTCTAAACCTGTTTTCACTTTGTCATTATGAGCTATTTTGAGACAAAAAATGAACTCAGTCTATTGTACAATATGTCTGTAACGTAATAAAACATGAAGAAGGTGAAAGGGGTGTGCAGACTTTCCGGCTTGACTATCTCCCACCTCTGTTCAAGCCTCATGCGTTGTTTCTTGTATCCTGTACCTTACTTCTTTAACACTCTGTAGTGCCTTGATTGTTATGTTGTGGTTTCTTGTCTTACTGATTTAGCCTTAAGACTTAGTCATAGCTTACTATGTGAACTAGACTCAATGTTCATGTTCATGGATAGCTGCTACGTTATGATTGAACTGTACCTTATCAAACTTGTTTGTAGTTGTTTCAATAAACTTCGGTATGCTTCATTGCTTTGGATAAAAGCGTCTGCCAGATTAATGTAATGTAATCTAATTCACACTGCTTACTGGAACCAATACCATCTCTCTCTCTCTCTCACACACACACACACAGGTCACACTCTCGCACACACACAGACACACACACACATGCACGCACGCACACACACACACACAGGTCACACTCGCACGCACGCACACACACACACACACACACACACAGACACGCACGCACACACACACACACACACACAAAGATCTCTCCCTCTTCACTTTCCCTCCGGTTTATTCTTTCTTGGCACGCTCCTGACGCAAAGTTTCAAAGTCATTTTAAACTCAAGCGGCTTTAATGGAGATTTATCGCACTGTCACCTCTGCTTTCTCCCCGTAACAAGAAGAAAGTGTGAGGTGCTCTGGACAGTCATTTGCACTGGCAGCATCTCATTTAGCAAAGCACAGAATGAAAATGATGACCTCAGAGGACGGAACAAACAAAGTAAGAGACACAGAGTCTGAAAACAAGCATCTTATTCCTGACCGACCTTTCTGTGACCTTCCCCAGGAGCCTTCCACCATGAAGAGCAAAACATACTTATTACCCCAATAATAATAGCGCTTGTGGTTACAGTATTACTGCTAGTGGCTGCACCAACATTAACACCACCATCTGTTAGATTCTACCCTTGAAATTGATGCTACGCAGATCACATTTGTGAAACTAACTCCGAACATATTCAAAATATGATTATAATCATTTTTTGTTTTATCATTTGGAACACCCAGCATATGTGATGAAGTCATGGGATGTTTTAAATGTATTATAGGTTCAAAAGTACATGCGTGCATACAAACATACACACATACATCAGGATGGCAGATATGATGCCTCGTTAAACGAGTTGGTAAAAACCCGTAGATGTACATGTATGCAGTCACACGCAAAGCATTGTGTTCAGAGTGAGACGATGAGCTGTTTCACAGCCAAAAAAAAAGGAAGTGTGAGAGATGGAGTCGCTGAAATGAATGAAGCTTTAATTATGAAGCTTCATCAAACTGTCAGTGGGTCAGAGCTTCCCCATAACCAAGTCAATCCTAACAGCAGACCGAGTGCTTCCAGGTGGTGGTGGCAGTGGGCGAATGTATCAGGCGTGCGGAGTCTGTGCCTGGGGTGCCAGAGCTAAGAGTCGGGGAGGGGAAGGGGGTGGCACAGCTGAATTGTTTCAATAAAGCAATTTGATTCAATTTTCCACTCAATAAAATTGCCCATCAGGGTTGGTGCCGCTTGACATCCAGTCTCCCTCATATCCAGATTCCACTCTTAATTGAACAAGTTTATGTACTTGTCTTGCTGAAATTGGAAAAATTTATCACCTGGAAAATGTTATTTTTTCCCCAGGCTGTACGGGGTTTTTAAAACTTCATCAATCTGCTGAGCAACTATGAGATGAATTTGTCCACATTTGCATATGAGAAGAGGCGTTCCTTCTCCACGAGCGAGATGAGTTATGGATGATGTTCCTCGTTTTACTGCTTCTCTGGGAAAAGTGTTTTTTTACCCCTTTTATTTTTCTTTTCAACTTCCTATTCCAGCGTGTTAATGTGAATTAAGATCAGATAAAACTTTTGCAGTAACACTGAATTAAATAAGGTCTGTTTATAAAATAATGAACAAATAGCTTGTTGACGTACAGTCTGTTGAGACTTTGTGTGAAATGTGAATAAAGGATGACTTGACTTGTTGATGTATATGTACTATATGTATGTACTAAGTGTATGCATATGTACTATGTGTATGTACTATGTGTATGTAGTATGCACTATATGTATGTACTATGTGTATGTAGTATGTACTATGTGTATGTAGTATGCACTATATGTATGTACTATGTGTATGTAGTATGTACTATGTGTATTTAGTATGTACTATGTGTATGTAGTATGTACTATGTGTATGTACTATGTGTATGTAGCATGTACTATGTGTATGTACTATGTGTATGTAGTATGTACTATGTATAAGCCAACATTTCACAGCCTATATGTCCCCCTTAATGGCACATTACAATAATTTGTATTCATTGGATTAAACATACTCTCTGTATATGCTAATATTTTATCATTTTTTAATTAATAATATATGAAGCTTTTATTGTAATGGGTTTTTATGTGGCGGATATTCAAACGCGAAGGTGGGGGAATCAGAAGAAGTCAGCTCACATCAGTGAGGACCAATAAAGGGGAGAAATACAATAAAAGAAAAAACAGGAAACTAATGACTAATTCCTAATTCCCAAAACAAAATCAACCCACTAAAATAGGGCAAACTCGAGAACGAGTGTAATATGAATGAATGAATGATCTTTATTATATATATAATATAATATAAACTAAATCTCCCGAGCTCAATACTGGAGCTAGAACGGGAAATCTAGCAAAGAAAAGAACACCTTCGGCTACATAAGCTCAGGGCCGGAAGAGTGTAAAACCAAAATAAATGAACAAAGAAAAACTGTCTCTGTGAGAACAGCAACGGACAAAATAAATAGCGCAGAACGCGTACAGGCGGAATAATACCAATACCTGAAAATAGCTAAATAGCAAGTTTTTCGTGAACATAAACAGCATTTAATATCACAAGGTCGCTAGTACCTGGCTATACCTGGCTCAATGCAACGTTGAATGACAAACAAGCACCGGAGAAGCGGAAGTGAGGAACTTAAATACCCCGCAGGTAGAAGCACAGGTGAAAATAATAATGAGGAAAGCAAACCCCGAAACGGAACGTGAAAAAAATCCGATTGATTCACAATCGGGAAACTAGGACGAGAACCGCTAAAGAAAAGAAAAGAAAAAGCCACGATCGATGACATTTATAACCTACCTATACTGTAACTGTAATTTAGTTTCTTAAATTTGACTTTACTTTATCTTAAAATGAGACATTACCTCCTGAGAACAGGGTTAGGGTTAGGCTATTCATTCTTAGATGGGGAGCAAGTAGACCATCTGGAGGAGATCATGTTGTGTAGCTTTGGGTTAGGGTTAGGGTAGGGTTTGTTTCCTCCTGTCTAACAATTGTTGCACTAAATATATATGCCTGTTACATCTATCCTTAATTCCACCTGTATGCATGTGTTTGTTCACAACAATGAACATCTTTAATTCTTTTGCAGCATGAATATTTGTTTCATCCTGCTAAAGGTATGACGTGGTCTTACTGTATTTTATTTCAGAATATACAGTACTTATTTCTCACTGACTTTAACACAGGCAGAGACGTGAATTATATGCCTTGTATAACGACACTAGAAACTGACGGCTGCCGATTCAAAAAAAAAAAACAGACTGTCCAGGTCTGACGAGCACAGTTGTATGTAAGAGATTTATAATGGCAGAATAATGTGAATTTTAACAGTGCGTTTAAAGATACCGTCAGGCAGCGATAACATTGTTGATCCTCTGCCTAATTGAAGTTGATCCTCACGGGTTTCCCGCCAAAAAGAGTGGGTCAAAAATGTAGTGACTGGAACAAGTAGAAGACAGGGGTAGTGGTGTCCACATCACTGCCAGAACACAATGAAGAAACACATTCATAAATATCCCTTAAAATCTAAAAAATAATTTCTGTTTACCTTTCTGTTGATTTGACCTTGACCTCGGGGCATTAATGCCAGATACGAGAGTGCTTCTGGGACAGGGCCTCCCGGAAAGCCCCTGTATGGTATTTTAAGAGAACCGCTCCCCTATTTTGGATAATGGCAGCGCCCTTGATTCTCTCTCCCTTCCTGACATCACTTAATCTAATAGAGCTCAACGCGCTCAATTAACTCTGTGAAAGAAGCGGGCGCATACATCTCGCTGGGGCTCCGATGCGAGGGGACTGGACCCATTAATCCTGCCGCCTCGTAAACACTGCAGGATGACTCACCAGATGCTCCACTCGTGGTGGAAAAGGATCCGCTTCTGTGGCGCTGTGTACTCGGGTCGCGCCGGATTCTGGCACATATCAGCTATCCTTCATAAATATCTAGTATTCCTCTAGTGAGGAAAAACCTGTGAAAGCATCAATATCACTTGCAGCTGCTTTCAAAGAAAGCCTGGCCCTAGCGCGGGATTAACAGCACTGGAGAATGTAGCGTGGGATTAACGGCACTGGCGAATGTAGCGCAGGATTAACGGTACTGGAGAATGTAGCGCGGGATTAACAGCACTGGAGAATGTAGTGCGGGATTAACGGCACTGGAGAATGTAGCGCGGGATTAACGGTACTGGAGAATGTAGCGCGGGATTAACGGTACTGGAGAATGTAGCGCGGGATTAACGGCACTGGAGAATGTAGCGCGGGATTAACGGTACTGGAGAATGTAGCGCGGGATTAACAGCACTGGAGAATGTAGCGCGGGATTAACGGCACTGGCGAATGTGGCGCGGGATTAACGGCACTGGAGAATGTAGCACGGGATTAACGGCACTGGAGAATGTAGCGCGGGATTAACGGTACTGGAGAATGTAGCGCGGGATTAACGGCACTGGAGAATGTAGCACGGGATTAACGGCACTGGCGAATGTAGCGCAGTATTAACGGCACTGGCGAATGTAGCGCAGTATTAACGGCACTGGAGAATGTAGCGCGGGATTAACAGCACTGGCGAATGTGGCGCGGGATTAACGGCACTGGAGAATGTAGCGCGGGATTAACGGCACTGGCGAATGTAGCGCAGTATTAACGGCACTGGAAAATGTGGCGTGGGATTAACGGCACTGGCGAATGGGGCGCGGGATAAACGGCACTGGAGAATGTGGCGCGGGATAAACGGCACTGGAGAATGTGGCGCGGGATTAACGGCACTGGCGAATGTAGCGTGGGATTAACGGCGCTGGAGAATGTAGCGTGGGATTAACGGCACTGGAGAATGTAACGCGGGATTAACGGCACTGGAGAATGTAGCGCGGGATTAACGGCACTGGCGAATGTAGCGCGGGATAAACGGCACTGGAGAATGTGGCGCGGGATAAACGGCACTGGAGAATGTGGCGCGGGATTAACGGCACTGGCGAATGTAGCGTGGGATTAACGGCGCTGGAAAATGTGGCGTGGGATTAACGGCACTGGCGAATGGGGCGCGGGATAAACGGCACTGGAGAATGTGGCGCGGGATTAACAGCACTGGCGAATGTAGCGCGGGATTAACGGCACTGGAGAATGTAGCGCGGGATTAACGGCACTGGCGAATGTAGCGCGGGATTAACGGCACTGGCGAATGTGGTGCGGGATAAACGGCACTGGAGAATGTGGTGCGGGATAAACGGCACTGGAGAATGTGGTGCGGGATAAACGGCACTGGAGAATGTGGCGCGGGATTAACGGCACTGGCGAATGTAGCGCGGGATTAACGGCACTGGAGAATGTAGCGCGGGATTAACGGCACTGGCGAATGTAGCGCGGGATTAACGGCACTGGCGAATGTGGCGCGGGATTAACAGCACTGGCGAATGTGGCGCGGGATTAACGGCACTGGAGAATGTAGCGCGGGATTAACGGCACTGGCGAATGTAGCGCAGTATTAACGGCACTGGAAAATGTGGCGTGGGATTAACGGCACTGGCGAATGGGGCGCGGGTTTAACGGCACTGGAGAATGTAGCGCGGAATTAACGGCACTGGCGAATGTACCGCGGGATTAACGGCACTGGAGAATGTGGCGCGGGATAAACGGCACTGGAGAATGTGGCGCGGGATTAACGGCACCCTGACTACTTCCTGGTAGGAAGTGCCAGCTTTCCCCGAGACTGAGCTGCTAAAAAGAAATAAATTAAATGAAAAGATGCGACTGTTTATTGGTGAGATGCGACTGCTTATTTGTGAAAACAAGAAGTTGACACTACTCCAGGAGGCTTGTTACTCTTCTGTACCTCTCACATTAAAAAGTTTAGAATCAAATTTTTTATTTTATTTTCAAATTTTGATTTGATAAAACATTTTTTGTCTACTTTTTTCTTAGACTACTTTCTGTTAGATTTCTTGCTAATTGAATAACAGTAAAGCACTCTCTGCTAGCGCATGGCAGAGTGGCTTTTTTGACTTAACTGACTGGAACGCTGCTTAACTGAAGCAACTCAATCGGACGGCTCAGTTAGCTGAACCAATTAACTTTAAAAAGAAAACGGTTTGAAAAACAGACTTGGGCTGCATTACCAAACACTTTGAATTTCTATTGATTTACTGACGGGCTCATTTGTCACACTAGAAAACGTAGCTAACTCACAAAGCAGAGCCGCTCTTAATCCTATCAGCAGGATGTACTATTTAACTAAAAGGCACACTTCCTGCCTACATCTAAGGCATGTAACTGATTGAACTGAATGAGCAGTCTTATCTCCTTTGGCAAAAGGAATATCAACACAAAAATTTGAGATAGCGTACATGTTTAAACGTCTTTAATTATTGAGCAGTATTGTACTAAGAATTAGCGGCACTGGAGGATTTTTATTTGACTTTAAATATTTCAACACGGAATTCCAGCAATAGCAGCCGCAGCAGGAGACCCAGTAAAACTCTGATTACTCAAATCAACTCAAATCAACTCAAATCAACTCAAATCAACTCAAATCAACTCAAATCAACTCAAGTGTTCAATCCAACCCTGATCGTCTGGGACAAACACACTTTCAGTCAAAGTTTAGCCTCGATGCTGCTTTGCGTACTGTAGAGATAACACACTGTAGAGATAACACGCTGTGGTGATAACACACTGTAGAGATAACACACTGTAGAGATAACACGCGGTGGTGATAACATGCTGTAGAGATAACAGGCTGTGGTGATAACACGCTGTAGCGATAACACGCTGTGGTGATAACACACTGTAGAGATAACACGCGGTGGTGATAACATGCTGTAGAGATAACACGCTGTAGAGATAACACGCTGTGGTGAAATCCCCTCACAGCATTCTTGGCCTATATTCAAAGTTGGAAATGAGCATTTGTACAAAGTGAAAAATTGAGAAATGTGTTTTTTTAATGAAGCCAGGTGTCACTTGTTTCTGGCATGTATAAAAGGGACAGATTAAAACAGCCTAGACTATGACAACCCTGCTGCTCTCAAGCAAGCCTTTCAGAACTGGAACGTGTTGTTGATCTGAAGAAATGCTTCAGAACAGAATATATGTTTAATTATCTATCTACTTGATCAGCTTTGCAGTAAAGCCTCGTTTCACATCGATAAGTAATAGATAGCACCTGTATGTTGCATTAGCTTTCTTATTGTGTAACCTATTCGTTTTACTGCCCCTGTTTCGATTGCTTATTGAAGCCTTCCATTTTAAATGAATTCAGCCTGTGGAGCTAGCAAACTCCCTCGCAAATCACCTTCAGTGGAGCCAGAATTCATTATCTGCATACTGTAAGGGCTCATTATCTGCATACTGTAAGGGTTCATTATCTGCATACTGTAAGGGCTCATTATCTGCATACTGTAAGGGCTCATTATCTGCATACTGTAAGGGCTCATTATCTGCATACTGTAAGGGCTCATTATCTGCATACTGTAAGGGCTCATTATCTGCATACTGTAAGTAAGGGCTCATTATCTGCACACTGTAAGGGCTCATTATCTGCATACTGTAAGGGCTCATTATCTGCATACTGTAAGGGCTCATTATCTGCATACTGTAAGGGCTCATTATCTGCATACTGTAAGGGCTCATTATCTGCAAACTGTAAGGGCTCATTATCTGCATACTGTAAGGGCTCATTATCTGCACACTGTAAGGGCTCATTATCTGCACACTGTAAGGGCTCATTATCTGCATACTGTAAGGGCTCATTATCTGCATACTGTAAGGGCTCATTATCTGCATACTGTAAGGGCTCATTATCTGCATACTGTAAGGGCTCATTATCTGCATACTGTAAGGGCTCATTATCTGCACACTGTAAGGGCTCATTATCTGCACACTGTAAGGGCTCATTATCTGCATACTGTAAGGGCTCATTATCTGCATACTGTAAGGGCTCATTATCTGCACACTGTAAGGGCTCATTATCTGCACACTGTAAGGGCTCATTATCTGCACACTGTAAGGGCTCATTATCTGCATACTGTAAGGGCTCATTATCTGCATACTGTAAGGGCTCATTATCTGCATACTGTAAGGGCTCATTATCTGCACACTGTAAGGGCTCATTATCTGCATACTGTAAGGGCTCATTATCTGCATACTGTAAGGGCTCATTATCTGCATACTGTAAGGGCTCATTATCTGCATACTGTAAGGGTTCATTATCTGCATACTGTAAGGGCTCATTATCTGCATACTGTAAGGGCTCATTATCTGCATACTGTAAGGGCTCATTATCTGCAAACTGTAAGGGCTCATTATCTGCATACTGTAAGGGCTCATTATCTGCATACTGTAAGGGCTCATTATTTGCATACTGTAAGGGCTCATTATCTGCATACTGTAAGTAAGGGCTCATTATTTGCATACTGTAAGGGCTGGTAAATTGTGCTCCAATGGTTTCTGGGCTTGATAATAAATAAAAAACCTAAACAAAAATAGTTTTTTAAAGTAAGTATTAGCATTTACAAACTAAGCATTAACTTTGGGAAGGAAATATTAGTGTTATTACTGAGCCCATGCCAGTCGCATTGTTAAAATATGTGACTAGTCCAGCAGACTTTTCTACAGTTGACCCGCGCGCAACTTTGTACTTTCCATCGTCCATAGAAGAGTCGCAGAAAGGGAGTCGCAAATGTCAGCGTCTTTAGCGTGAACCCTTTCCTTCAATCTCTCCCAACATGAATATTGCATGAGCAGCCTGCTGTTGGAACAGAGGAGAGACGTTACGCTCGGCGTTTTATTGAGACCATGCGCTGCTGATTCTCACCGGGGTGTCGGAGGAACAGACCGTGTCTTTATCAATATGCAAGCCGCAATGAAACTTAAGAGTTTACAACATTCCTCGCTTGGCTGACTCTGTTCCATTCATTTAAAAAAATACATTTGCAGTGTGGGAGACACCAAGATAGACAGACAGTCAGGCAGCGAGTGAGAGAGAGAAAGAAAGAGAAACAGAAAGAGAGTGAAAAAAAGAGAAAAGAACTGAGAGACAGAGAGGACTGACTATTATAACTAGACATTTCTAACTGAATGAGAAAGGTAAAATAAGTAACATATTGCCTCGCAAGTTCAATTATATCTAAAGCTGTGGACATGAAGTAAGCTAATAGCTCACGGCATCCATCATACACTATTTAGACTTAAGACTGGATAGAACAAGCAGCACACGCATAGATCACTGTCATCTCCTCCGCCTTGGTTTCCATGGCGGCAGCATCCTGGAAGGAAGAGATAAGTTGAGCTGTGTTCTTTACAACGTTAAATGATGCCCTAATAATCACGTCTCCAGCAGGAAGTTCTTAATGAGTGCCGCAAGAGGAGGAGACATTTAAGAGCTTTAGGATTTAATTAATATTTAATTATTCCCACTCTTCCTCTTCAGGCCAGTAAGACGCCTCCCCTTCTTACCGTGTATTACATGTGTTATCTATGCTGTGTACATGTAATGTGATCAAAACCTGTGGACATGTGTTATCTATGCTGTGTAGATGTAATGTGATCAAAACTTGTGGACATGTGTTATCTACGCTGTGTAGATGTAATGTGAGTAAAACTTGTGGACATGTGTTATCTATGCTGTGTAGATGTAATGTGAGTAAAACTTGTGGACATGTGTTATCTATGCTGTGTAGATGTCATGTGATCAAAACTTGTGGACATGTGTTATCTATGCTGTGTAGATGTAATGTGAGTAAAACTTGTGGACATGTGTTATCTATGCTGTGTAGATGTCATGTGATCAAAACTTGTGGACATGTGTTATCTATGCTGTGTAGATGTAATGTGAGTAAAACTTCTGGACATGTGTTATCTATGCTGTGTAGATGTAATGTGATCAAAACTTGTGGACATTTGTTATCTATGCTGTGTAGATGTAATGTGATCAAAACTTATGGACATGTGTTATCTATGCTGTGTAGATGTAACGTGATCAAAACTTGTGGACATGTGTTATCTATACTGTGTCGATGTAATGTGAGTAAAACTTGTGGACATGTGTTATCTATGCTGTGTAGATGTAATGTGAGTAAAACTTGTGGACATGTGTTATCTATGCTGTGTAGATCTAATGTGAGTAAAACTTGTGGACATGTGTTATCTATGCTGTGTAGATGTAATGTGAGTAAAATTGTGGACATGTGTTATCTATGCTGTGTAGATGTAATGTGAGTAAAACTTGTGGACATGTGTTATCTATGCTGTGTAGATGTAATGTGAGTAAAACTTGTGGACATGTGTTATCTATGCTGTGTAGATGTAATGTGAGTAAAACTTGTGGACATGTGTTATCTATACTGTGTAGATGTAATGTGAGTAAAACTTGTGGACATGTGTTATCTATGCTGTAGCATACCTGCTACACAAAAATCCAAGTGTAATTTGCCACTGCATGTTATTTATTCATGTATGAATGTAGAGCCGATAAATGAGGATGGCCTAGCAAAAGACATTGTTAATATGAATTTCTATTCAATATTTATTAGGGGTGTTGAGGAAAACGAAATACTTGACATTGTTAAAAAATGTAAGAGCAAGAAGTCCACTGATTGGACTGAAATTGATATGGCACTCGTTAAAAATATTATAGAATGTATAGTGAGACCATTGACACATATCTATAATCAATCCTTTCAAACAGGTATCTTCCCCAGTAAAATGAAAACAGCAAAAGTCATCCCAATTTATAAAAGTGGAGACAGACATCTCCTAAGCAATTATAGACCAATCTCTCTGCTTTCCCAGTTCTCAAACATTTTAGAAAAACTATTTGTGCTAAGGCTTGATAATTTTATAGAAAAACACAATATTTTAACTGATCAACAGTACGGCTTCAGAGCGAATAGGTCCACCACAATGGCAGTGATGGAAATGGTAGAGGATATATCCAATGCAATGGACAAAAATGAATATACTGTAGGGGTGTTTATTGACTTAAAAAAAGCGTTTGATACCATTGATCATGGTTTATTAATGAATAAGCTAGAGAGATATGGTATCAGAGGGATAGCCTATACATGGCTAAAAAGTTACCTTCATGAGAGATTTCAATATGTCCAAATAAATAATGCTAAATCCGACCCCCAGAAGGTTACTTGTGGGGTTCCACAGGGTTCTGTGCTAGGCCCAATATTATTTATTCTATATATAAATGATATATGTAAAGTGTCAAGTTTGTTAAAATTTGTTTTATTTGCTGATGACACAAGTTTATATTGTTCCGGGAGAAGTTTGGAACAGCTTCTGAGGACAGTTAAAAAGGAACTGAAAGTTTTAAAACTGTGGTTTGATATCAACAAGTTGTCATTAAACTTAAGTAAAACAAAATTTATAATATTTGGTAATCGGCAAGTCAATAATCAACCAAAAATTATGATCAATGATGTTGAAATAGAGAGAGTATATGAAAACAAATTTTTGGGTGTGATAATTGACCATAAATTATGTTGGAAATCACACACAAATAATGTAAAATCGAAAATATCTAAAATTATTTCAATACTCAATAAAACCAAATATATCCTGAACCAGAATGCATTATATACACTGTATTGTTCACTCATAATTCCACACATTACTTACTGTGTGGAGATATGGGGAAACACATATAAAACAAACACCAATCCTATTTTCATGCTACAGAAAAGAGCCATACGAATTGTAAACCGAGCAAATTATTATGAACCAACGAATGCACTCTTCATTAAACTATACGCTTTAAAATTTTATGATTTAGTAAAACTCAAAATCATACAAATAATGTACAAAGCATATAATAAGTTGTCTCCATATTGTGTTCAGAGGCTGTTCCAAGCTCGAGAGAGCCACTATGAACTCAGGGGAATAGGTGTCTTTAAAAAAGCAAGGGTAAGGACAAATGTTAAAAATAGATGTTTATCCATCATAGGGGTAAATTTATGGAATAGTTGTGACAATGATTTAAAAATGTGTAGTTCAATTTCTAAATTTAAAAAAATATTTAAAGATAAGGTGATAAATAGATACAAAACTGAAGTATGAACATCTTTGAGTATGAATCGCTGGAATTTCTGTTTCTGTTTTGTTTTTGTTTTTTTGTTTTTTTGTTTGTTTTTGTTTATGTTTTGTTCTTGTTTATTTTGCTTTGTCTAAAAAAGTAATGTAAAAAGGGTAGGCATAATAAGCCTTAGCTTCAGTCTACACCTTTTCGGTCATCTCCTTGTTCTGTTTTTTTCCACTATACTGACACTTTATTGCTTATTATTTATCTCTATGTACTGTATACATTCTGGAAAACTGTCAAAGAGAACCGAAATAAATGAATACTAACTAACTAACTAATGGAAGCAAAATATAAACTAATGGTGATGACGTAGGAGCAGTTGTATAAAGCAGCTGCTCTTATTATTGTTGAGGGTGGGAGGGTTTCGGTCAGCAGGATTGTCACAGGCTGATCAGGTTTTGTGCCAGTGACTCCTCCACCTGCTGTGTCCCTGCCCTGTACCACAATATCTCTCCCTGTGAGAAACACTTACAGTGCACATGCTTACATCAGCTCGCTTCATCAATTCCCAAGCCACAAAGAACAAATTGGTCTTCAGCACACTGACAAGTGTGGGCTGACTGATATATATACACACACACACACACACACACACACACACGCACACATGCCTAAGTGAATTCAGCAGAGACTGTCAAGCTATAGAATACTTAAACTGGCAACCCCTCAATATCCAATGTATCTGTGGTAATTGGCTACTGCAATTCTCATCTGAGGTCATATTTCTGCACCGTCTCAGTCATTTTATTATTTTTTTTGTGGAATTTCGATTTCACAGATGCCCGTAAAAAATGAATCACCGTAATGCATCCATGATTCAGAGTAATGTACAGCCGTCTCCCGAGTCACCTCGGCTGCACCGCGCTGCGCCGCGCCCCGCCGCGCCCCGCCGCGCCCCGCCTCGCCCCGCCTCGCCTAACCTCGCCATGCCACACCCCGCCCCACCATGCCCCGCCTCGCCCCCCCCGCCCCGTAGTGTGAGAAGGCAGGAAGACGGTGCCTCTTGGGTATATCTATCGTTTCACTGCCACCCCGCTGAGCCCTAAGCCCTGCTCAGAGGAAGTGAGGTGGACAGTTTCTCCCCTATTATGGGATATGGATGTCCACCGCCGTACTCCAACACAAACATGGTCTCGAGCCATAAAAACTCTGATTAAAAACTTGTTCAGCACTGTGCTTGGATCCTGGGTGGTTTTAAATAAACTCGCTGCTAGCCTGTACCCAGCTCTCCTCATTAATCTATCTAACACTCTACCAGCTGCCTAAGACTCACAGTCTGTAATCTTAATATCGCTCTTCCAACAAATTAACCTTAATAACATTGTGTATATAACATTACATACGAATGAGCTACAAATTTCTTATTAACTATTTATTAATATATAAATAACTGAGTTAAATTGCAAAGCTAATACCATGAATAACACATATATTTTTAAACAAAGTTGCAAGAGCTTGTTTGTGTGTGTGAGAGAGAAAGAGAGTGTGTGTGTGTGTGTGTGTGTGTGCGTGCCTGTGATTGACTGAAGTGCGCTACGAGGTGCAGTCCAGCCTTGTGCCATTAGCGTACAGGCTAATGCTCTGCTACATCGTTCTGCACTTAATAATGACAGATGGATGGACAGTAATAGCCATGATGCTAATAAAAACACCGCTATTAAGAACAACAACATGATGCACACGCTTTATATTGACTATTGTTTATATATGAACTATGGTTTGGTAACATGGTAATTAAATTCATAATCAGTCGCTACACTGGTTATTATGGCTACGTGGCCAAAACGCCACAGCGCAGATCAATGTTCATTTAACACGGGCGGACGGAAGAGAGTTTTCTCACCAGCGACCTCGCCACATATCATAAGCACTGAATGCAGAAGCAATCAATCTCAATTTACATCCATCTCTGCAATGCCACACAAAGCACTGCTGATATGAGAGAGATTAATGCTTCAGCCACGACACTCTAAACGCCCCGCGCTGATAGACAGCAGAGACTCACCTCGCTCTGGCAGACGCACGGACGGCCACGCTGATAGACAGCAGAGACTTGCCTCGCTCTGACAGACGCACGGACGGCGCTCTCTTAACGCCCCGTGCTGATAGACAGCAGAAACTCGTCTTGCTCTGACAGACGCACGGACACCCGCGCTGTTAGACAGCAGAGACTCGCCTTGCTCTGACAGACGCACGGACACCCACGCTGATAAACAGTAGAGACTTGCCTCGCTCTGACAGACGCACGGACGCCCGCACTGATAGACTGTAGAGACTTGTCTCGCTCTGACAGATGCACGGACACCCGCGCTGATAGACATCAGAGACTCACCTCTCTCTGACAGACACACGGACGCCCGCGCTGATAAACAGTAGAGACTCGCCTCGCTCTGACAGACGCATAAGATCTTCTTGGTCATGTTTGTGTGAGTGTGTGTGTGTGTGTGTGTGTGTGTGTGTGGTGCAGTGTAGTATAGTGTAAAAAGTTTTCTAGAATGGAGAACAGCATTGATATAAATCTATATGTATTGTTTGTGGTATGAAAAATGTAATAAGTGGCCATACATGCGTTGTAAAGGGACAGACATGCAGGGAGACTGGGAGGGCTGTATGATTGGTATTCTGTCAAATTTGAGCAAAATCCCACCCACCTGATGTGCAGAAACATATGGTGCCGATCGTTCAGTCAGTCAGCACCTGTCTGACACGGTGAAGGTTTCTGATGAATGTTTTAATGCTGTTTTAATGTGCTGCCGTGCACAAGGAAAAAGAAAAGTGTGTGCTATAAAAGTGTTAAACTACAGATGAAGGATTGATGGAGTCTAGCTCGCCAAGATGGCCGCCCCGCCCCACTGTAGCACATAGAACAATCTAGAACATCGCCAGGAACAACTCATCTCCAGTCTCCTCTCTCTGTTGTACTGTTTCAAAACATACATACTACTCAGGCAAGTGGAAACTGTACTATAGATCAGCAATTTTCCACAGCCAATAAACAAACGCATTTAA
Organism: Ilyophis sp. 1 JC-2022; assembly: GCA_022702515.1. Taxonomy (NCBI): domain Eukaryota; kingdom Metazoa; phylum Chordata; class Actinopteri; order Anguilliformes; family Synaphobranchidae; genus Ilyophis; species Ilyophis sp. 1 JC-2022. The sequence goes on along the minus strand of CM040394.1, from coordinate 114,045,820 downwards.
ACCCAAACACTGGGTAAGACTCTCTCTGGGGCTCTGGGTAAAACTCTTCCCCTGTAAAACTTTTCCTGGGGCCACTAGTACTGGGGAAAGCTCCTTTATATGCAGTGATATGGGGCCTTGACAGGGAAAGGCTGATAGAATTTTAGTGCCTTTTGTGTAGACATAGAGAGTACGTCACGTGGCACTGTAATGGCGACATGTAGTCCAGCTGTCTCTGGTGTTCGTGTTTGTTCATTTGAATGTTTTGTTGTGTCAGGCTTTTGTTTTTTGTTTTTTTCATGCGCTGTGTGTCTGTAGTGGGACGGGGAAGCGGGCTGGAGATTTGTCGGGGCACTCCTGATTCTTGTTTTTATAATATTGACTAATTGTATATTCTGGATAATTTTGTTTGTGGTCGTCACCATGGAGACACATTCACAACAGCTCGAGAATGTCCGTTGGATCTGCAGACTGCAGCAACAAAGTTACCATCGATTTTCACCGGAGTTGAACATGTCGGGACTGATCCGGGAATGCTGGCAATCTTCAAAAGGCAACCGGGGAAGGAGAACATAATGTGGGGGAGGAGTGAGGAGACGAATGGGAAGATTGATGCAGTTCGGTGCTCCGTTTCGGCGGTGTACAGAGACCGCGGCGCTGCGTGTATGGAGGAGAGTCGTGGAGGCGGAGTTTGTGTGTTGGACTGCTTGGTGACACCGGACATCTCAGGACAGCGGGGCTATTTTTAATCATGGCTGTATTGCCCTTTAATTCACTTAATTCACTTGATTGATGTAATGATTCCGTTGGATGTCTTTGTTTGATATGTTTGTTTGTGTGTTGGGGGTCTGCCCCACTGTCTGTCTTTTTTTTGTTGTTGCTGGGGCTACAACTGAAGTTCCCTATCGGGAAATAAAAGTTATTCTATTCTATTCTATTCTATAGACACACAGTAAATTCACAGTAAAATGTCCAGTGTTCATTTAACTCTAACAGTGTTAATTCAACGCATGATTAGGCTTATATGTTGAATTAACACTGGACATTTTACTGTGCACATAGACATGTTTCATGGTTACTTTATGGGTGGCACTTTAGAATAAGATGCAGTTGCTGCTTTATAAAACATTAATAACTGCTTTTAAAAAATGCAGTGCATCATTTATTTTTAGTTGATTGACACTGTTGCTATGATACATATATTATGCTCCAATCTTAACAATGCATATTGTACCCTGTAAGGGGTTTTATTAATCTGGCTACATTTCTTGTACAGACAGGTATAAACATGTATTAGTGCTGACAAACCATCATAATGTAGACTACGCTTCATGATGTACAATGTAGTTATAGACAATTCTGACCAAGGACCAACTGATCAGTGGCCTGGTACAGCAAGTCTTTAGTGGCGTTCTCAAGTTGGGAAAGGCAGTCAAGTTCTGCCTGCAAAAAGGGTTGGTAGTGCATGGTTCTGGTGATTTGATGTGAAGAGAACCCTTGGGCGTTCTATGTCGGTTCTTGTCAAATTCGCCTTAAGGAGCCCTCTGAATGCACTCTGACCTGGGCTCGCAACTATCTATGTAAAAAATAATGCATGTATTGTGTAGGCTGGACCCCCAACCTCTGCATTCTCCAACAAACTGAGATTCAGCAATAATGCTCATTCCGGCAAGCAAATATTGAGTAATGGTGGTACCCAAGGACGAGTCGAGTGTAACCACTCCGAGCTCCACGCATGATTAAAACCAAATTCTAAATTATAATTTTAAATGGAGTCAGATAAAAGATAGAAATAAAATAATAATATTTCACAATAACTTTTACCTTTTCCCACAGCAATAGCGGAATACATCACGCTTAAACCTTCGCTCTGAGCTATTCCCTCATTGGTCTAGCTGTACGAGTTCTACAGTAATGACTCCGAGCCTAACGGAGTGAGAGCTGGGTTGAACAGGAGTCCGGGGTGATGGGTGCTGGTCAGCATGACGGTGAGCGAACTCAGGATTCTGCCCCCAGATACCCATGAGGTATTCCTCATAGCAGTAGGGGTTAAAAAAAGGTATCCTCGAAAAAACTCCTGAGTCGCCATGATGGAGGGATGCCTGCTGGCGAGTTCCTTCTGTAAGGACGGGTGGGAATAAGGGATCCAGTAGCAGGCAGGGAGTACCAAAAAACCAAAGTTTAATGAAGGCAACGGTACAAAAAACAGAGTCCAAAGAGTGGTCAAAAAACAGGAAGAGGTCGGAACCGGGAAGGCACAGCAGAGGTACAAAAACAAAGTCAAAACTCAGGGTCGCGAGAACACAGGCAGAAGTCAAAACCAGGAAATCAAGAAAACATGAAAATAAACCTGATCAGTCGGAGTGATATATGTTATAGAACACGTTCACAATCCCATCTCAGATTGTTTGTACCTCGTATAAGGACAGTCCTAGGAAGGTCTGCTTTTTCTTTTTATGCCCCTGACAGATGGAACAAGCTCCAGAATACTTTAAAATTGGACCAATTTATTTCCTTTAATTCTTTTAGACTGCTCCTTGAAGATATCCTGCAGATTGTATGCTCTTGTTTTACTTGATGTATCCCTCTGCTGTGTTTGTAAGTGTCTTATAATCTGGTTTAAAAACTTTTTTTCTCACAGGCCTTTGACTGTCGTGTCTGAAATCTCGCTGCATTACACTGCATTCTACTTCATTTTACTGTATTTTAAGTATTATTTATTTTATTTTATTTATTGTCTATTGTAATTTGATTTTCTTTTTTATTTCTGTTTTTAATCTCTGTTTGGAACTTGCAGAGGGACCCCCCCCCCCCCCCCTGTACCTAGCATTGACTAGAGTGTTCCATCAGAATCCCTACCTAGCGTGATTTTCTCTTTTATTTCTGTTTTTAATCTCTGTTTTGGAACTTGCAGAGGGAACTCCCCCCCCCCCCCTGTACCTAGCATTGACTAGAGTGTTCCATCAGAATCCCTACCTAGACGAAGAATGTACATATTTTATCTAATCTGCTTATTATTATTTGTTCTTATTGCTCCTATCTTGTTTGTCTGTAACTCTTGTATATGTTGTTTGTAACAGGGCGCTCTTGAAAATGAGAGCTTGCTCTCAAGAGCCTTCCCTGTATAAATAAAGGAGAAAAAAAATAAAAAAATAAAAATAAAAAAAAACACAAAGAATGGACAAGGAAAACAAACACAAAAACTAACAGATACTCAGAAAACGACTCGAAGACACAGAGGCAAAAAACAACGTGGTTATTAAAGGTGAGAAACTCGCAACAAAGGACTGAAAGCACAAAGTATAAATACACTGAGGGAGACAAGAAATAATGAGGATCAGGTGTGAGGAACCGGGAAGGGCAAATGACAGACAAGTGCACATAATAAAACAATGAGGAGAGCCGATAAAAAACAAAACAAGGGAACACGTAATACGTGAACCGGATTCACACAACACAGACTTGAACATGAACTGGGCAAATACATACAATTAGAAAACGGAAAGCGGAAACAAGAGTCAGCTGTAGTTAATAGAGGAACCAAAGAAAGATAATTAGTGATAGAACAGGCAGAAAGAGAGACAGCTGCAGTGAGGAAAGATGACGTTAGTAAGTTAATATTATTTACAATTAAATGTAATTAGTAATGAAGGAAGGAATGAGAGAGGAAATACAGGGAAAACCGAAATCCCCACAGACTCCCAAAAAGTGTGAAGAAGACAGGGAGTGACAGTAATACAAAACACAGAACAGTGAAACCACAAATAATCAGAAACATAAATACATAATCAGAATAATTAAACAAGTAAAAAATACAAAACAGTACAAAAACGTACAAAACAGACAGAACTCAGAACATAACATAGAGATTAGATTATATTAGCTGCCTGATGTTTGTCAACGGTAGCTGATCTGATTTTTCACATGTAGTGAAGGGTGAAGAGACATTAGTTTGAGAGACACATGCGCACGCACACACACACACACACACACACACACACACACACACACACACACACACCTGGGAGACACAGATGGCCCCTTCTAATCTGAAATGATTCTCTGTTATCATGTTGCACATGAGAGATCATATTTCTATTTCTAGGAGACAAGAAACGGATGCTCCATTGCTCTGAGACAATAACTTTTGAAGTGTAAAAAAGCAAAAAACCCCATAATTATGAATGCACTTACCCTGTAACTCACAAACCCCAAAATTATTAATGCACTTACCCTGTAACTCACAAACCTCATCACTTATTAATGCACTTACCCTGTAACTCACAAACCCCATCACTTATTAATGCACTTACCCTGTAACTCACAAACCCCATCACTTATTAATGCACTTACCCTGTAACTCACAAACCCCATCACTTATTAATGCACTTACCCTGTAACTCACAAACCCCATCACTTATTAATGCACTTACCCTGTAACTCACAAACCCCATCACTTATTAATGCACTTACCCTGTAACTCACAAACCCCATCACTTATTAATGCACTTACCCTGTAACCCACAAACCCCATCACTTATTAATGCACTTACCCTGTAACTCACAAACCCCATCACTTATTAATGCACTTACCCTGTAACTCACAAACCCCATCACTTATTAATGCACTTACCCTGTAACTCACAAACCCCATCACTTATTAATGCACTTACCCTGTAACCCACAAACCCCATCACTTATTAATGCACTTACCCTGTAACCCACAAACCCCATCACTTATTAATGCACTTACCCTGTAACTCACAAACCCCATCACTTATTAATGCACTTACCCTGTAACTCACAAACCCCATCACTTATTAATGCACTTACCCTGTAACTCACAAACCCCATCACTTATTAATGCACTTACCCTGTAACTCACAAACCCCATCACTTATTAATGCACTTACCCTGTAACTCACAAACCCCATCACTTATTAATGCAATTACCCTGTAACTCACAAACCCCATCACTTATTGATGCAATTACCCTGTAACTCACAAACCACATCACTTATTAATGCACTTACCCTGTAACTCACAAACCCCATCACTTATTAATGCACTTACCCTGTAACCCACAAACCCCATCACTTATTAATGCACTTACCCTGTAACTCACAAACCCCATCACTTATTAATGCACTTACCCTGTAACTCACAAACCCCATCACTTATTAATGCACTTACCCTGTAACTCACAAACCCCATCACTTATTAATGCACTTACCCTGTAACCCACAAACCCCATCACTTATTAATGCAATTACCCTGTAACTCACAAACCCCATCACTTATTAATGCACTTACCCTGTAACTCACAAACCCCATCACTTATTAATGCAATTACCCTGTAACTCACAAACCCCATCACTTATTAATGCACTTACCCTGTAACTCACAAACCCCATCACTTATTAATGCACTTACCCTGTAACTCACAAACCCCATCACTTATTAATGCACTTACCCTGTAACTCACAAACCCCATCACTTATTAATGCACTTACCCTGTAACTCACAAACCCCATCACTTATTAATGCACTTACCCTGTAACTCACAAACCCCATCACTTATTAATGCACTTACCCTGTAACTCACAAACCCCATCACTTATTAATGCACTCACCCTGTAACTCACAAACCCCATCACTTATTAATGCACTTACCCTGTAACTCACAAACCCCATCACTTATTAATGCACTTACCCTGTAACTCACAAACCCCATCACTTATGAATGCACTTATTTACCCTGTAACTCATTGTTAATAACATGTGAAATAGCAGAAAAAAAGTCAAATAGTTTATTTGTGCATATTTTAACTCACCAGCTAATAAGACTGTATCGGTGAGTAAGTCTTAATTTTAGTTTTCAAATTTTAAGTCATCTGAAAGCATCCAATGTTAATGTAATGCAATTCTAAATGTTAATATAACTTTCGGAGTTGATCAAAGTGAGAGCTGGAGTTAGCTTTATTAAAAGCTTGCGGGGATTTAATGGTGCTCTCTCATCGGCTGTTCGTTCTGGTCAATAAGAGCCCTGCCGTTTGCGCTATTAAAATGGAAAATGGATAATCTGCAAATGGTTCACTCGCCTTCTTCCATCCAATGGGCTCCTGGGTGTTGCGTTTGCTGGGGAATCGATACAAGCCGCGTGGGATAGAGGAAAGTACAGGTGGGAGCGATCACTTAATGTTGAGTATTTCTGTAGTAGGATGTTTGAAATGGGGGGTGGGGGTGGGGGTGGGGGGGGTTCAGGGTGGAGCTTCATATTCCCTGGTGGGGGGGGGTGGGGGTGGAAGACAATGGTTCTAGCTAATTGTCCCATGATGCCCGCCATCCACATGAGCGTATGAGAGAGAGAGAGAGAAAGAGAGAGCGAGTGAGAGAATGAGAGAGCGCTGGGTTCCCCTGCGAACGGTTTTCTCTCCCCTGACCTCGTTTTCACACGTGGAGGGAGGGGTCTGCGTGGGGAATGTCTGACGGATGAGTCCCTGTAGAGAGAGGCTATCAACCTCTCATCTGGGGGGGTACGCACAAACACGCATCTTTGTCTCAATTTCCCTTTTCCCAAGCTGACATACCCAAGAGGTGATACTGAGCTGAGCTATTATAATTTCTGCTGTCTCTGCACCATCATTATCATCCACAGCGTCTCCATAGCGATGTATCCTGGAGAATATCATCCACAGCGTCTCCATAGCGATGTATCCTGGAGAATATCATCCACAGCGTCTCCATAGCGATGTATCCTGGAGAATATCATCCACAGTGTCTCCATAGCAATGTATCCTGGAGAATATCATCCATAGCGTCTCCATAGCCATGTATCCTGGAGAATATCATCCATAGCATCTCCATAGCAATGTATCCTGGCAAAGTTTTCTCAGAGCGTGAGCCAAAGACTCAGAGAAACATTTCCAATTTGCGTTATGTCGGGAACAGTGGCATCACACAATTTAAGCAAGCTCCAAACGTTGCGACAATTGTAGTCGTTATTGGTTTGCGAGAATGACTGATTCAGTAATGCAGTCCATGTTCAGAAAATAAGTATTGGATTCCAAATATTTCCTTTGCCCTTAATACATATTTATGAGAGGAATTTTCCTGAACTGTTGTCTTGTGCTTAAAAAACATGAGGATATGCATCTAATTGTTTTTTTTAATATAAAATAAACTAAGTTTTGTTGAGTGGGGCTGTTATTGTTTATAAAGCAGAGACAGTGGGGCTGTGGGCAGAGTTGAGCGGGGCTGTTATTGTTTATGAAGCAGAGACAGTGGGGCTGTGGGCGGGGTTGAGCGGGGCTGTTATTGTTTATGAAGCAGAGACAGTGGGGCTGTGGGCAGAGTTGAGCGGGGCTGTTATTGTTTATGAAGCAGAGACAGTGGGGCTGTGGGCAGAGTTGAGCGGGGCTGTTATTGTTTATGAAGCAGAGACAGTGGGGCTGTGGGCAGAGTTGAGCGGGGCTGTTATTGTTTATGAAGCAGAGACAGTGGGGCTGTGGGCAGAGTTGAGCGGGGCTGTTATTGTTTATGAAGCAGAGACAGTGGGGCTGTGGGCAGAGTTGAGCGGGGCTGTTATTGTTTATGAAGCAGAGACAGTGGGGCTGTGGGCAGAGTTGAGCGGGGCTGTTATTGTTTATGAAGCAGAGACAGTGGGGCTGTGGGCAGAGTTGAGCGGGGCTGTTATTGTTTATGAAGCAGAGACAGTGGGGCTGTGGGCAGAGTTGAGCGGGGCTGTTATTGTTTATGAAGCAGAGACAGTGGGGCTGTGGGCAGAGTTGAGCGGGGCTGTTATTGTTTATGAAGCAGAGACAGTGGGGCTGTGGGCGGGGTTGAGCGGGGCTGTTATTGTTTATGAAGCAGAGACAGTGGGGCTGTGGGCAGAGTTGAGCGGGGCTGTGGGCGGGGTTGAGCGGGGCTGTGGGCGGGGTTAGGGTTCGGGGGTTTTTGTCCCTCTGCGCATAGTTTGCATTTTTTCCGCTGCTGCTGTTTTTGCAGCTGGCCGCTCACTGGCGCGTTACCGTGACGATTGCCTCAGTCGAGTTGCGTCCCCGGCGTTCGGGCGGGATTCCGATCCTGGACCAGGTCAAAGGTCAGAGTGTAAACCGCTAACTTCGTGCAGCTGCTGTTTCCCCCGGGGTCTCCCAGTCGCGTGCGAGTCGGCGTGACATCATTGCTCAGCGCTGCGATCACCCGCCAGGCTGACGGATGACCGCGCGCCTGTTACGATCCGCGCTGCTGCTGGCAGGCGGTGATTTGTGCC